>JAQFVV010014476.1:0-35546 GCA_028023455.1 Epiperipatus broadwayi
GAAAACAACTTCAGTTTCATTAAATGTCTAATGCACAAATTTTTTATTATTATTTAAAACACATACACATTTATATTTTAAAGTAGATTATTTAATGTTTATAAAATTGATTGTAAAATAGTTTACTTTCACCGCCTGTTTTAATCAATTTGATTAAAAACAGGCAAGCTTGCTAATTATATATTCCTGTTGCTTTTATTGTAATTATTTTTAAAGTTAATTTTAAAAAGCGGAGATTTGGTTTTGTATTTGTTTTTGTTTCAATAATCCCTGGTTGGAATTCTTAAATCAGATTGAGCGAAAAATTAATATTTGCCCTGCCTGAAATATAGATTGGACACTAACGAAAGTTTTTTGCAGGAAATGTAGCGAGGCAAAGATAGCCCCCCAATTTTTAGAGAGGAGATAGAGTATAGAAAAAGGACACTTGGATTATGGCCTGCAAAGAGATACCATTGTGCATGGCTGTTCGGACGTTTAATTCCTACTAAAAACTTAAATAATTAATGACAAACTTCGTTGCTGTGCAAGATGTCCAAATTTACCGCTATGAGGTTTGCCATCATTAGAATGCCTTGCTAATTTGAACAAAGGATGACCCATGCCTGCCAGCTCTCTTTCAGTCATGCCATGAACCTCTAAAATAAACACTGCCTCTACCTTGACGCTGTCAAAGGACCTGAAAGATGAACTATTATCAAAAGTGCGCACTCATCACTAAATCACTAGAACTCTACTTACCATAAGCTAAACTGTTTCCTATTCTAGCCAGGGTAAATAAATTGCATTTAATTAAATCTCTGCTCAATCGAATGATAAATATGTTTTAAAATGGTATTAATTGTTTTTAATTATTTATTATCTGTATGTACTTTTCCTAGTATTTGAAGTGTGTCTTGGAATTTTAGTTTTAAGATTCCAAGTTTGTTTGCAATTTTCGTTTATCAGGGGGGAGCATTAGGAGATTGTATTTTATATGTTTAATATATACCTGATTATTTAGTTAACTATTACAAAATGCATTGGCAGTTTTTGTAGTCTTTATTTATTCACCTGCCCTTAGTTGTAAAATAAAGAATCTTTAAGCATGTTTTGTTTGCACTTTTTGTGCAAACAACAATATCTTTTTGCTGGCTATTTGTCAAGTTATTTCTTCGGGTTGTCTGAAAGTAGTCATTTCTTTCTGGATTATGTAAGATCATAATCAAATATCTTTTGCTGTCTTGTAAGTGAGATCAACCACATTTACTTTGAATGTAGTATTACGCGCAGCAGTCCTGCAGCATTTTAACGGCAGTAATTAGATTACTGCTCGGATGTCCGCGCTGGTTTTGTTGATTTCCGACAGGACAGTAACTGTTTTATTATCTCTGATTCAGGAAGCTAGAGTTGTTGTTTGTTTTTGTAATTTTACAACTGGCCAGCAAGAAGATATTATCCTAACCATTTCATATATTTTAAGTGAGAGAATTTTGCTGCCAAAATGTTTAATGCCTTCATGTTTGTTGTACTCTTGTGCACTCTCTGGTAAATACGCATATGTTACTATAAGCCACTTTTGTATTCGTGGCTAGATGTCTTCATTCTATTGCCCAACTTTTAATAAAATTAATAAATTGTTTAAACTTAATTTAGCTGATGATTGTCTTTTTGCTTTTATTCTCAACTGTCTAAACAATATTTAAGATATCTTGTCTCTCCCTGAGTTTAGTTTGGTGCATTTTGATTTGCATATCCTGTCCACCCTTAAAATAAATGTCTAGTTCCTATTTTCGGACTAGTGGCGCCCTCATGGTCAGTATATGCGAATCTCAAAGATCTTTCTCGCATTACAATATATATAAGTAAATGAGTAGAAATTATGTTATAAGTCTTCTTTTTGAAATAACAAAGATACCTCTCAAGTTGAAAACAAGTAAATATTCGTGTGTATTCTTCTTAATATAAACATATATAAAATGTGTTTTAATAGTAAATGTAAACAAAGTTAAGTTTTTATGTTGTGGAATCAATTAAATAGAGTAACCATTAGGTGAAGAGCCTTATAAACTGGATCGTATGGTCAAACAGCCACATGTAATTGGCAATGCTTTAATGACTCATATATATTTAGAGTAACCATAGATAGATGAAGACCTTTAGAGTTGCAACTTTTAGATTGTTTAGTACCCTGAAAAAATAGGTATGCATATTCAATCATATTTTTACATTAGATTAGTGACATTTGCCGCTCAATAATTAATATTTAACCTCATATTGATTAGCTATATTTATTCTTTTATTGTACTTTGCCGAGTGTCTTGGAATCTTAGTTTTAAGATTCCAAGTTTGCTTTCAATTTTTGTTTATTGGAGAGTGACGAGTGAGTTTTTTTTTATATTTTTATGCCTAACTTTTTAAAAATGCTTTAGCAGTCGTGTATATTTTAAATTATTACCTGTAATTATTTTAATATCCAATAATTGATTTTAAATACTGTGTTTGCACTTTGGCAAAACACAAAATCTTTTGGATGGCGAATTTATTGTCCTAGTTTTCCTCAGGTAGAGATTTCGTTTCTTCTTTCTTATGTCTCTGAAAGCAGAAATTGTAATTGTTTTTCTTTGTAATTTTATAAGTCGCGAGCAGGAAGATAATGTTTATCCCTTTGTACATTACAGGTGAGAGAGACTTTCGTTCTGCTAGAGTATTTAAAGCTGTAATATTTTCATACTCATGTGCACTCTCCGATAGATTTATTTTGTATGGTTTTAAATTTATCAGAGCATGTACTCAGAATTTGTTTTGTAAGTTTATTTTCCTTGAAATGCTTGGGCAGATATAACTGCTTTTCTAATTATTTGCTTGTCTCCTATTGAGACTTTTAATTATTATTCTTAGATTAGTTTTTGCCAATCATTTGGTTGGGGATTTGCCAGTCTTAATTGTTTGTTTTCCTTTCATTTTAAATCATATTTTCCGGTTGTTTCTGAGGTAAATCAATCCTCTTTATTTTAAATGTAATATTTCGTGCAGCTTCTACTGGCATGACATTGTGGTCCTGACACATTTTTCGGACTTCGAAAAGCTCGCCGGCGCTCGGTTCATTGATTTATTTCAAGAACGTATTGTTTAAGTATCTGTGAATAAGAAAGCCAATGTTTGGTTGAATCCTCTGCTGAATGAAATTTGCTTCCTCCTTTTATAATTCATTATTAGAAAATCAGTAGGTCTTCCAGAGTATTGCGTTTAGTCTTTCTGCTACATGCCTGAGCTAATTCTATTCATTAACAAAAAAATTTTTGTATAAGTCTTTTCTTAATAAAATTTTTAAAGTCTGTTTAAACTTAATTTGGCTAATGTTTGTCTTTGTGCTTTTATTTCTAGATTGTCTAAACAATATTTAAGATATCTTGTTTCTCTTTGAGTCTAGAAGGTGCAAACCATCATCATCATCCATTCTGATCATAGTAAATAAATTTTCCATGACGTGATGTATTTGGCTACTCCTTAAATGAAGTCAAGAATATTGCAGCAATTATGCCCAGATAAACCTGTTAGCAACTTTATTTTCCATTCCCCACTCTAACTCTTCCCATATTCTGCCCCATCCCATTTCCACAACATAATATTTGTCAACTTTATGGCCTTTATATCTAAATCCCCCTATCTTTTCGCAAACCCAGCATAAAAACTAATAACTCACTTTCTGTATAGTCAGTTTGTTCATACCTATTCTCCCATAACTTCATAATCTGTACCCTTTCTGCTTTCAAGCATTTACATTCAATCAACAGATGCCTAATATTTTCTATACCTTCCTTACACAATTGGCACACTAAATCACCCATAATTTTCCATTTACATGTATATTCTCTTGTTGATAAAGATCCCATTTGGGCCTTAAACAATAACTTACTTTCCTTACTATTATCATAAATTAATTCGCATTCAATATTCCGTTTACTTCTATATATATATCCAGGTATGTAGTGGCCTGGTGGCGCCCTCTGTGATCAGAATAGATTGAGTGTCCGGTACAATATATATATATATATAAAATACAAACCACATCTGAGATGGATGGATGAAATAAGAAAGTATGCATGGGGTGATGTGGAGAAGAGAAGCCAAAGATCGGAGAAGATGGATTGAACTTGGAGACCTTCATCCCCCAGTGGATTGATAATGGTTGATGATGAATAGAAACTCCATCATTTCAATTGTTTATAATTTTTATATTAGTGTATTTTAGTCTTTATGATACATTATTAGCTCCACTTGAAATTCAAATTATATTGTAAGTATTTAACATTTATTTTTTCACCCATCATAGGTGTTATCAGTTTTATCTTGTATCTTTCTCACCATCTTTATAAAACCTGTAAGTGTCTCCACACTGATTTTCTAGCCTGTTTTTATTATGTAAAGGATTTAATAGATTATCACTGTCTGGAATATAAGCATACGTTTCAATATAAAACATTAGGTAGATGAGAGAACTTTTGGTTAATGATAATTATTTGTATAAAATTATTAGGAATGCTTTATGGAAAGGTACAATTGCGTAAAATTTATTTAGAATGCTTATGACAATATTCTATTGTATACTTTGTTATATGCTATAAATAAATATCTTTTGTTATCAATTAAATACATTCATTTTATAGCCATTATTGTATTATTACATTTGTTATTCAGAAAATCGATTTTAATAAAGTTTTCATTATTATTCTATAAGAGTACACTTTAGTGGTCACATAAAATTTATTTATCTTCTTTACTGATGGTTCATTTTTACCTGCATATTAGAATTTTATTTTCAAGTTTATTGATTCATTTTGCTTATTGTTCATTTTATAAATACTGCTGTTTTACTTCAAATGCACTTGTAATGTAATTCACAGCATAAAATATACCCTTACTGCCTCCTTCATTATTTCATGTTATTGCTTAATAAAAATGTATCAAAATATGACATTTATGTATTTTATATTTGGTAGAAATGAAATTGCTAGCAATATATTATTTAAGTATTTGAAAACTATATTATTGAGTAGTTTCATTTCTGCTTCCTTAAAAATACTAATAATAAGGATAAAACTAAAACAATATAAAATGTTTATGATATAGCATGAATAAACAGTTATTACATTTTAAGTTTAAAATATAATACCATCAGCATTTTTCTTGTTCCAAGTCCATTTTGAATTTGAAACCTGAGATAAATATTTTAGACGCTAAAATGAGACTTTAAAATAGTAAAAGAACAAATAATTTTCAGCCATGTAAAATAAAATCTGAGAAACAATTTAATTTAAGAAACTTCTATTTTAGTGATTAAAATTAGTTGCTTTCTAAAATCAATATTCTGTGAAAAATCCATATTTATGTGGTCCCTTTGTGAGCTGTTATTTATTTTATGGTCCAGCATTTTTCAGTGACCATGTACTATAACTGTTTGGCAGGTTACAATATATTCACATAAATATTGTTGTTTTTGAGTTAAACCATGTATTATTTTTGATTAGTATACTTCTCAATATTTCGAGGAAATAGCATCTGCCATTGCAAAGGTTATGTATAAAAAAAAACCCTTTAGACCTCAAATAGCTATGAGCTACACTGTGAGGTAAAGAATGAGACTGAGCATAAAGTAGTTGAGAAGAATATGTTGATTAACTATTTTTTTGATTTTTACCATTAATGGATTTCAAATTTATATTAGTAAAGAAAATAAGTTATCTCCACAAGGCTGAAATACATTGTGCTTCATCAGCTTTATTTCAATCAGTTGGTCTTTATAATTTTTCAATCGATACCCTCATGGTTCCCAAATCATACTCTTCCAAATTAGCAAGTACTTTAGCATGATCAAGATCGGAGTTGTGACCAACTTTAAAAAATTTAAGTAAAAGGTAAAGTATTTATAATTCTGACATTAATTTATGTATTGGATTAACCTATATAGCTTCACTGTAAATATGGAATTTCATAAACAGTATGGCATTTCACAAATACTGTCTTTAGGTTTACAGAAATAAATCACCAAATTTTTCATCTTTGTAGTAAAATTAGTCTTCTATTTGATCTTATTATTGACACCTATAATATGAGCTAAAACAACTCTATAATCAGGTGAATTATCAATTGCATCTGCTTTTTTAATATCAATGCTATGTAATGCGTATATGTGATGTTTATTGTGACCATTAGAAATTAGAATATTTTTGTTCTATTTCTTGAGTGAGAACTTTATCAGAGAAATTACCAGCTCTTTGTCAAAATCATTTGCTACAGAAATTATTCTACTTTCTAATGGTTAAAATAAAACCATCTTATATACAACTTTACATAGTACTGATACTAAAAAATATAATTGTTAAATTAATTGGTTAGTGGTTTTATCTTATATTAAAGAAGTCACTGATAAAATCAGTAGAAGACTATCTAACTTTAATATAAAAAATATTTTTTCCACTAACAAAAAAAAATTGATTTTGTCCCCAAACCTAAACATAGTATTTTTGGCATACCAAAGTGTTTGTGAAATTCCATGTATAATGGTCAAAAAGCAATGTAGGTCATTCTCATAGATGAATTAATGTCAGAATTAAGAAACATAAACATGTCTTCAATCAGAAGTTAAATACATCAGCTTTTACTTCATATTTTTTAAAAATGTTGGTCAGAAACCCAATGTTAATAATGCTAAAACACTTGCTAATTGGGAAAAGTATGATTTGAGAAACATGAGTGAGTTAATCCAAATCTTAAAAAGATCAATTGGTTTAAATAAAGCTTATGAAGCACAATGTATTCCAACCTTCTGGAGACTTCTTATTTTATCTTTTTTAATATAAATTTGAAAACAATTAATGGTGAAAGTGAATAAAATAAATTTTAAATATTCTGAATGCCCAACTACTTCATATTCAATCTCATTCTTTATCTTACACTGAATCTTGTTATTATCGGAGATTTAATGGTTTTCCTTTAAAAACTTAATCTTGACAATGACGACACTATTTTTCCTTAAAACACCAGGAAGTAATCAAATATAATAGTTTCAACCCAGAAACAACTTTATTTAAATCTTATAACTAAAACCATTAAATATATATAAACACATATATATGTAAATGAAGTAAAATGTTTTTTACAGAATAATTATTGTAATAAAAATAATTAGTTTTTCATGTTGATAACATATTCTATAAATAATTATAATAAACCACCAAATTACTTTCAGCTAATGTCATATCTTACTTCAACTCAAAAACATTTAAATTTAAATTTAATGAAACAAACATCATATCATATCCCAAGATTCATGTAATTGGACATTCCACAAGGTCTAAATGCCCCATTTTGGTGGTTCATTTATTGTATCTCATTATATCAGTAACAAATACAACCAATTTTTAAGATAATGTGAAACTATTATTCATCTTTTGAATTTGTAGACAAAAATGATAGTTGAATAAATTATCATTGCTTCATTAGAAGTGACAGAAATGCAGTTCATTGAAAGATTGCATTCCATACAAAATATTGTACAATTCTGAATACATTATAAAATTTGTTATTGATTATATTCTTATTTGTTTACAAAGCAAATATTATAACTAATGATTGGCTTATAAATTAATAAAAAATTGTAACTTTGCTTTCACTGCATGAGAATTTAAATAATGGCAATTTTTTAAAAAACTAAAATTTACAAAAGATATACTGATGTGATTGTTTGTGAACATTAAGTCTTGTAAAAGATGTAAACAATTTTTAGATCACTTGAGATGATCTGTTGAAAAACATCACAGTACAGCTGCTATTAAGAATCTTGATTTACAAGCTACAATTGATAATTATTTGTTATATAAATTGTGCATAAAAATTATTAGAATAATTTATATACAACAGTAAACTTGTCCATACAATATTGCTAGATAAAAAGTTGGTGCATAAAATCACCATTTAGTGCCTATTCATCCAATATCCCTAGACTACTTTCTAGCATATAATGAAAACATTACTGTTATTTGTAGTTTGTACATTTGCTACTTTTTCTTTAATGTTTGAAATATGGCATTTCAAAACCTCATTTGAATCGCTTTTTATTTGGTATTGATGTGTTGTTTTTTAAAAAACCTCCATTTCTTTACTCTTTTTTTCCAGATTTTTGGATATTGTGCTTTTATTTTTTTTAAAAAAAATAACCTAACATTTAATACAATTATAAACATTGACACACCTTTTTTGATTGACTTTTGTATTTGTTTTTATGTGATGTTATTTGGGGGTTTTTTAATTTAAAAAATGAAGAAGATAAAAAATTAAACCATTACGCTTTGTAGTTCCTTTTGGGAGGGGCAGGATTTCATTTTTGCCTTCATCCTTTTTTTTGCTTTGGGATTAAAGAAAACAAAATGAAAACATTACTGTTATTTTTAGTTTGTAATTTAATGAAGTGAAAACCTAATCCTAACGTGTATTATTTTTTATCTATAGTTGAAAATAAAGCAATTTACAAATTCGACCGAAAACTGTACACATTCCATTCCAAAGATTTTAAAGTTATTCCAGCTTTTTATATACACACAGACTAACTGACACAAACAAATAACCCACTGTGCTTTATGGGAGGCAGTATATTTCTGGCCTGCAGCAATGACACAACATCAGCGTGTCAGTGACAAGCAATTGCTAGAATTTAAAACTTTTCCTGGCAGACATATTGCTTCCTTGTTCTCACAATTAACACGATGTTGCATGTGATTTCTTGCAAAGTGTACTTGTGCATGCACTTTTGATATTGGATTGGGTTTTTAGCTCTGCAGGACAACCTCTAATCTCATGATAATTTACAGAAGGTATCAGTATATAAATTAGAGTGTATACAACTTATAAAAAAAAAGATAACAAAGGTCTGGATATTTCAAACCCAGCAGCCATCATATCACATGATAACGATATATAAATACAATTTGTGTAAATTGTTGCAATAGAAGGCAGGCAGGTGGGAATTTTCAGTGTATTTTCATAGAAACTGTTCCATCTAAGCAGGCAAAAACTAGAAATCTTTGATTTGTGGCCATGTACACTTCAAATGATGTAATTCTGCTGGTTTGCAGAGAAACAGCACCATCAACAAAACATTACCAAAATCTTTTTTTTTCATTTATTTATGAAGCAATGATATTATTTTGAAATATCTGGTAAATTTCATTTCGTAACATGTTGAGGAAAAACTTTTCCAAAAAAAATATTGTTCTAAACAAATATGTAGTTCGAATCTTGTAATTAACTGAAGACCAATTGTTTGAAAAATAACTTCAGTTTGTGATTTTTCTGAAAAAAATATTCATGTTTTTTAAATAGCATTTGTCTGCAGATCAGCATAATGGTTTTTTTGTAAATTACAACTATTTTTAACTGTAGTCTCAAATTCACATGAAATACTTTCTAAAAAGGTTTCTCCTGAATAAGTTTTTTATATATTACTGACTTTTGATAAAAAATCTTGAATTCACACAAATTGCATTGGAAGGATATTTCTGCTGCGTAAATTCATTCATGGTTTATTAAATATTTTTAGCTCTCATATCCAATTTACAGATCTTACATTATAAACATTTTTCACTTGTGTATTCTTTGAAGTATTCTCAAAGTCACACAACTACTGAAAACAGTTTTTTCTTCTCTATGCTTTATTTCTATCATTTTAATTGCTTGCTGTCTTGAATTTACAAACTACAATAATTTTCTTCTGTATGTGTTCCTACATCCATCTCATCCTAAATGATTTATCTTTAACTTTGTATTCAAACAAAATCTATGATAAAGGTTTTTGTTCTGTATATTCTTTTGTGTAGTCATCATTATCCTTTTTGTGCATCCTTGCACAAAGTACATTGAAAAAAAACCTATATGCCTTCTTTGACCCTATATTAATTTTGAATTCTAAAAAACTACATTGACAACATTTTGTCCCTGTATGTTCATTCATTTATTCTTGATTTTCCTTTTTATTTAGTCTTGAATTCACACAAAATACATTGATTTTTTTACCTGTATGCATTATTTCATGGTTTATTAAACTTATTTTACTTGGTGTTGAAATCACATTACATTGATTCGAATTCTTCCTTGAATACTTTATTCTGTGGTATATCAAAGTACAGCATGCATTCTTGAATTTATACATAATTCACCTGTGTATTCTTGTATGTGCATTTAAATTTCTTTTCACACTTCATTGAAAATGGTTACCTACTCTATGCCTTGTTCCATGGTGTATATTCAAGTAATTTTGGTTGTAGTCCTGAACTTACATAAATTACACTGATAGTTTTTCTGTTTGTGTTCTTCAATATATTTTTGTGGAGTCTTATAATCACACAAAGCCCACTCAAATGGTTTTTCTCCAGAATGAATTCTTTCTTGGGTTTGTAAATTACTTGTTTCTAGCCGTATATTCACACACCATACATTTAATAGGTATGTATCCAACCAAGTACAATCAAATTCCGCTTTTGTGCAGTCTTGATTTCATATAATATATTCAAAAGGTTTGTGCCCTCAATGTGTCCTATCATAGATTATGAAAGTATTTTTCCTTGCTGCATAGAACTTGCTGACACTACATTGAAAAAATTTTGCTCCTGTATGCAATATTTTACACAAATAATATTGAACCAGTTTTTCCATTGAATGTGTTATAATATGGTTTATTAAATTATTTTTAATGTCTTAATATTCACACAAATTCCATTTAAAACATTTTTCCTGTGTGCATTTTACCTGCAATCTTGTATTTACACAAACTAAATTTGAATGTCTTCTCCTGTATGCATCCTTTCATATCTCACTAAATAATTAATTATTCCAGTCTTGTAGTCACAGAAACTACATTGAAAAACCTTTTCTCATGTGTGTGCTCTTTCATGTATAGTTAAACAGTGCTTCCAACATCCAAAAGGATTTACTCGGGTATGCATTCTTTCGTTTATTAAATGAAATTTGCGTGCCGCCTTAAAATCACACAAAGTACAATGAAAAGACTTTGCTCTTGTATGGGTTCTTTTATGGATTTGTAATCTACTTCTGTTTCCAGTTTTATATTCACAGAAACACCATTTGAACGGTATTTCTTCTGTGTGTGTTCTTTTATGTACCTTTAAATTACTTTTGCCTGAAGTCCTGAAATCATAGAAAGTACATTTGTAATGTTTTTCTCTTATACGTCTTTCTAATTTCCCACTTTCTGCAGCCTTCAATTCACATAAAGTACACTGAAAAGGTTTTTTACTGCTAAGTGTCCTCTCATGGCTTATTAAAGAATCTTTACATATACTACATTGAAAAAGTGTTTTTTAGTATTAGTCCTTTTATGTCTTGCTAAATTAGTTTCCTCCAGTCTTGTAATCCCATCAAAGGCATTGAAAAGTGGTTTCTCTGGTGTGTGATCTTTCATGTATAGTTAAAACCATTTCCCAAGCAATCTTGAATTCACAATAACTACATCCAAAAGTTTTTTAATGGTATTCATTCTTTCATGATTTATTAAATTAAATTTGTGAGCATCCTTGAAATCACATGAAGTACAATGAAAAAGCTTTTCTCCTATATGGGTTCTTCCATGTTTTGTAATCTATTTCTGTTTCCAGTCTTATATTCATAGAAAGTTCATTTGAACGTTTTTTGTCATGTATGTGTTCTTTCATGTACATTAAATGTCTTTTGTCTGAAGTCCTGAAATCACAGAAAGTACATGTGAAATGTTTTTCTCAACTTAAATTTCCATTTTCTGCAGCCTTCAATTCAAATAAAGTACACTGAAAAGTTTATACTCCACAATGTATCCTTTCATGGTTTATTAAGGAATGAATCTTTACTTGCTGCATTGAATGTGCATACCCTACATTAAAAAGTCAGTATGAGTCCATTTATGTCTAGCTAAATTAGTTTCCTCCAGTCTTGCAGTCACATAAAGCCCATAAAAAAGCCTTTTCTTCTATGTGTGCTCCTTCATGTATAATAATATTTTGTCTCGAAGCAATCAGTCTTGAATTCACAATAATGATATTAACAAGGTATTTCTCCGGCATGTTTTCTTTCATGGTATTTTAAAGTGATTTTACTTGTTGCACTGAATTTACACAAATTACATTGGTAAGTTTTTTTGCCAGTAGACATCCATTTATTTCTTGCTAACTGACTGCACCCTGTGGTTTTGTAGTCACACAAAGTTCATTGAAAATGCTTTTCTCCTGCATGTGCTCTTTCATGTATAGTTAAATGCTTTTTCCAAGCAGTCTTGAATTCACAATAACTACAATCAAAAGGTTTTCCTTCTGTATGCCTTTTTCATGGTTTATTATAGTCATTTTATTTGCAGCTTCAAAATCACACAAACTAAAATGAAAAACTTTTTCTCCTATATGAGTTAGTTCATGTCTTGCTAACTACCACTTTTATCTGCAGTTTTGTATTCATAGGAAATACAATGGAAATGTTTTTCACCTGTGTGTTCTTCCATGTATTTGTAAATTCTTTTTCACTTCCCAGGAAGTTTTCAATTCACACAAATTACATTCAATGATTTTGTATCTCTATGTATACTTTCATGTTCAGCCAAATGTCTTACATTGACACAAACTACATTGGAAACATTTTTTACTGCATTTCTTTTTTCATGAATAATTATGTACATTTTTGTTCATCTTAAATTCACACAAATTGTTTTGAGATGGTTTAATTCTGGTATGTATTGTTTTGTGAGTTTTCATAGTATCTTTACAAGTTTTCAATATATATATTCTTTTAAATATATTTACCATGAGCCATAAAAATATAATTATTTATTTATTTTTACTTTATATTTTCTTTTAGCTTATAGATTAAAATTTACCTTTCAAATAATTTGAAAATTATTTTAATATTGTAAACAATGATGAGGTTTTCACTTTGAACAATGAGTTTTCAGAAAGATCATAATTCTTGTGTAATATAAAAAATATTGACAAAATAACTAAAAAAATTTCTGACTTACATGAATAAGTATTTATGTCATAGATCAATGCTTTCCAGTCATGAAATTTCAATTTATTTTCTATTAAGTCATTTTGAAAACTTTTATGAGAATGCATTTACCTATGCACAAAATATATTTTCATGTAAATATATTTCTAGGGATGTGTCATTTTATTTTATCTGATTGATAAAATACAATCATAAACAGAAATAATTTGTTACTGCTTTTAGATTTATAAGATTTCTTAAATTCAAAACTGTGTAGTATTGTGTTAGTAGTTGTTTTCAATGAAATTCATGTTTTCCATGCACATCACACAATGCCAAATAAGGCTGGACATGTTATGTGGTTAAAATACAACAGGTATTTTGAAGAGAAATCATAAAATGTGCATTATTCAAACCATCATGATTGTTTATAATAACATAAAATGATCACTTTCTGTAAATATACTTTTTTGTGAATAGTGAGACATTTTCATCTATTATATAAAAAATAGTTAACATACTTTTAAACTAAACTATTTGTCAAAGAATTGCTTTGATATAAAGACTAAAGTATGCACTTCAATGATATAGTCCTTTTCTCAAATATTTTTTCCCATGTCTTAGACCTACAAAAATATAAAAGAAAATATAAATCACATTTCATTATATGTATCCCATGTATGTCACAAAATGATACTAATGAAGCAAAAATTAGAACAGTCTTAAAATAAGCCCATATTTAATCTTTTTATCAGATGATACATTTAATAATTATATTGAATCCAACAAATCAAGTTTCCAATTATGTATACCAAAAAATCTAAACACTTGTTTCTCTTTTATAATCATGTAAATTATTATTTGGAATAAAATTATTCTTGCTTACATCAATTCGAAAAAAACCATGCAGACAGTCATATATATAGCCTTTTAATTTTAAACATAGAAAATAAATCCAACATTAACTTATAAAACATTAATCAAGAGAGTGAGTGATTATCAAAAAATTACTTTTATAAGACTTCTATCTATACAATTTTATTTTTTAAAAGAAAAAACAATGAATATTGATAGTAACATAATTTTGCATTTCACAATTTTGAGTTCTAGATGAAGTATGATTTTATTATGGCTGATTTCAGAGAAATAGTCTATTTCATTTCAAATTTTGTGAGCTACAAAAAATAATTCAAATTTCATTCTCCCTCCACTTTGGGACTAACTTTGTACAAACACTACTATCAAATTGACCAGAATAAGGACAAACACATAAATATGCAAAAGCACTAAAGATTTCATTAAAAACATTTAAATGTATAATTTATTGTTCCCCTTATTGTACCAAAGTTGTCTTTCATGTATAACAGTCACTATTCTTTTGGTATCATTAACATAGCCATATAAAAATAGTTATAGTAAACTTTACATATACATATAGACACAAATTCATTCTATTTTTACATAAATTGGAGTAATAGTATATTATGGATTACTTATATAATATGCCAAACTATGCACATTTAGTGCATACAATTATTAACATCAATTTAATTATTAAAACAATGTCAAAATATAAGTTATTCAATCCCCATCATTGTATAATTCATATTAATATATACCTATACATCATGTTGAAATATTTCCAAGTGGTACATTTGTTACTGATAATAGGGATCAACCTATTACTAACAAAAGCACAAATAAAAGGATCCATTATTACTTGTACCCTTTCTCTCTAGAATGTTGTTTATTCTTAACAGAAAATGTATGATTAATTTAATATTTAAAAAATGTGATGTTCAACTCTAAATATGTATGAAATTATACCACAGGCAAGATATATAATTATATCAATGGTATGAGAAAAACATTAACATCATTTTCACTTTCTTTGTTCTCAATAGCACACTTATATTCTTTGAATGCTTTTTAACTCTTTTACTAATTCTCACTTTTTTATTACTTTTGTTCTGAAAATTTCCACCTAAAACCCTATTTTCTATTTTCTCTATTGCACGACACCAGTTATTATACTCATCCCCAGCCAACTATTCCATGGTTTCTTCAACATTTATTTTATATTTTTCTAACTTACTCTCATCTTTTACTCTCCACCCAGATCTTTAACTATCATTTCTACTTTTATTTCTATTTTCCATCATATTATAACCATTTTTATTACAAAGAAATTATGAACATTCCTACATATTTTCTCTTCATTATCAAACACCTTAATTTTGCATACTTTATTCATTCCCTTTTTCTCTTCTAATACATAATTTATTGTGTCGATTATATTATTTCTAGACCATGTATATTATCCTCATCAATATTTGATAAATTTTCAAAGCTCAAGTTCACTCTCTGACAAAAATTCTTCAAAAGCTGACCATTCTTATTACCTACATCGCCAATTTCTTCAATATGCTCATTCATATCCCCTATAAACGTTAATCTCTTTACTATTTCTTTGACACTCTCTATATTCTTAATTAGACATTGCTACTGTTCAACTCCATTATAGATTGACTATGTCCAGTGATTATATACCCTATAGCCACCATCCATTCTTGTCTCCCTAACTTTATCTCAAATAACTAATGTTGTTGATATTTAATACTATTAAAATGTATTTTTGGCATAACTCCTATCCCACAACCCCCCTTTTTTTCTATTTATACCCTGCTATTCCAAGTCTTCCAGAATAGGTATTTCTTCTTTTATTAATTGTGCTTGCACTACTGCTAATACTTCAAGCTCATCATTTTTAATTGCTTTAATTCCAAAAATGTTTCTGGCCTTCTACAAACTTGCATATTCAAATACCAAATTTTATCAATTTCTTCTTTCTAAACTACGTTTTTAGAAATTCTTTCGACTCTTTCTTCTACATTACACTTAGAAATAACATGTTTACCATTAATTTTACAGACCCATTCCCTCTCCACATCCACATTTATAACTAAATCAGCTACCCTTTGTTAATTTTTTACACCCCTTCCATTCTTCTTCTTACTGATAACACTGCAATTCGCCCCACCTTTATAAGTTTCTCAAACTATATTTTTTATAAATCAGATTCCCTAAAACTTCACTTCCTTGTTTTCTTAAGTGCAATCCATCTTTGCCATATAACTCCCTGTCCCAATAAAAAAAAATGCCACATACCCACAAAAATAATATCACTTCTCTCACCCAATTTATTCAATCTTATTTATATAACATGCCCTATGTAGCATAAACCTCTTATCAAATCTTGGTAATAATCAACTATTCTTACTCTTACTTTATTCTTACTCAAATTCCTAATCAATTCTATGTTCTCATCTATCACTATCTTCGATTGGCCCTAAAAAATCATTACACCCTACCATAACATACACATCTCTAATTCCTTCCTATGTCACTTTATCTGTAATTTCCCTTATTTTATCTGTAATTTCCCTAATTTTATCTCCAGGCAAGCTTACTCTTACATACCTGTTTCTATTTTGACCTGTAATTATATCTTCCACATTCTCTAATTAGTAAATCCCCTATCAATACTGTCTCAGTCTACTTTTTGCACTTCATTCATAATCTTTTTTACCAACTGCTGGACTTCCTTATTTACTTCTTTCTTATAATTCCTACACAATAATTCTATTATCTTCTCACACTTTATCAGTAATAGATTTTAATTTTGATTCTATATTGTTTACCTCTTCCTCTATCTTACTTATTCTTTGGCTAACCATCTCCATTGTACTGCCTATTTTTTCATCCCTATCTCTTGTCACTCCGTTAAAACCATTATTCTGTCAACATCAAATACATTTTCATCTTTCTTATCACATTTACACTGTAAAGACAATCACAAACATGTTACATTTTCCTATTCTTATTTAAACATTTCAAGTGATAAACTTCATTACACATGGTACAGTACACTCTATCGTAGTAACCCCTAATATCTTTCTGATTATATATATATGAAAAACAAAATATATATATCAGATATATATATATATATATGCATATGTATATATATATATATATATATATACACATGCATTGTGGAATACAAATGCAATCCATATTCCTTATTTTCCAAGTCACCTACTCCACATTTGACTTTATACCTCCTCTCCTACTTTTCAAACCCTTTGCAAAAAAAGATAAAAATTTTTGCTCTCTTTCAAAAACAATAGATCAATAACCACATGTTTTCTGACCTTAAAATGCCAAAACATTATCTTTTTTCCTCAAACATATTTCTGATCTTAAATTTAAAAAAAACGTTTTTAGCAAATTTACTAAAAACCAACTATTCTTACATACAACTTAGTCATAAAATATCCTTATATTGACACACATTCAAGAAAATATTTTTTTTAAACTGCTATATTTACAATAACGATCGATACACTTTCGATATGTTAACAATTCCCGACCTTTTCAAATTTCAAATAAATCTCTCTTGCTCACAATTTATTCCTCACTTTCATACCAATATTCTGCTACATATATTAAAAAATACTGCTGTAAAATTTTCACTACTGTAATCCCAATAATAGTCCTATGCTTGTACAGCACTCAATATGTTGTCAGGTTCAGTAGACAGGCAGAAAACTACAATCAGCAATTCAAATTTCCAAGAAGCGAGATATATAGACAGCTGAACCCTTACTAAAATAACATCTACCTAAATATAATTTATTAATCTCAAATACATTATGTTAATATCACTAGATTCAATCACAAATAAATTTAAAAAATTTAAAATAGAAAAACAATTAATTTAATACATAAACAATAACACTCATTAATTCCCTTTTTTGTCAATCATTTGAAAAAATGTTTCTAGATATGTGTATATACATCTATTTGATAACACAATTTGAAGAGAGAAAAAATCAAGAGATTAATATAGAATGAAATAATAAAACTATAAAACAGTAAATAGCATCAAAGATTAAGTATAATTTAATTAGAATTCATAAGTATAAACCAGATAGACATAATGTATGTATACTTATACATATATCACAATGCATTAAATCCAAATTTATATATATATATAATAAAAGAATAATAAATAAATAAACTTTATGAAATTATGGTATTTTTAAGAAGAAAATATAAATAAGTAAAACAAGTTTCATTCTATTCTTCTACTTTACATTAGTTTCTTTTCATTGAGGACAGGATCAGAATTTCATATGTTTTGATGATTAGCTCTAGAGAAAAATAGAATTTCTAAGGATTCAAAATATTTTACTTTAAACAACTTTATAAATCATGTTTTTTGAACACATAAGCATGTTTTTAATGAACAGTTAAAAACAGGATCATACGATGATTATGAGGCCTGACAAACCATGACAGATGTACTCAATATAGCTTTCTTTGATCCATTTATTAATGAGTGTTGTGGTTGTGAATGACTTAAAGAGTTCCAAGTAACAATAAAATTAATTCAGTGCGATTAGTTACTACAATTGGTGATTAATTTAACATGTATGGCTGTTATCAATAAAAAGTATTCTTATGACAGCTTCAACTCCAATTGTTTTTATTTGAGTTTCTATTAAGAAACATGGGTAGCTTCTTAAACATGACACCCGATTTTCTCCTTAAATAATCAGACCCTCCAGACTAAGAAATCATTATCAAAGCAAATGGCTACTTATCAAATTAACACATTTTTTTGACAAGAAGAAAATTTTTTCTTCCTATCTTTGTAAGAAAAAAAATATTAGTCAAAATGCAGCTAGCTTCTCTTTCATAATCATATGAAAAAGATTGTTCAAAAATCTTAGTGGGTATATTTCTTTCATCAATTTAATTACTAGAAAAGTTTTAATTAACAGAAAAGGTTACAAAACACCAAAACATGTTATAGAACATTAGAAGAAATAAATTATCTAATCAATACTGGCTGTAGCTTTGAAAAATAAATACCAAAAAAGTAATAATTCCTCAATTTTCACTTTCCAATTTCTAATTAAATTTCATCTCTATGTGATAAATACAAAAAACTCCAATATGTAGTTTTTAATTGTAGATTGCTTAAACTTAAATAATAAAGTATTTTCTTTTCTTTCCCTTTTGTATATAAGACAATATAAATAAAAAAATTTAGAGTATTAAAATGTTACTATTTTAAATAATTTCTAACAATTCTAGGAGTATATATATATATATATATATATATATATATATATATATATATAAAAGTCTACAGACATATCCATATTAGTTTCAACTCTACTTTGATATTTTAAACAAAACCCAACAAATAAAAACACACAGTATATATATATATATATATATATATATATATGTGTGTGTGTGTGTGTGTGTGTACATTTATTAAAGTATATATTTATAATCAAAGCAAGCTATATAACAGTGTTGTGATGGCCCTTGATCAGCATCATATTTTTCACAATATATAAAATCAATTAATTTCCCACATGTTTACTCTTGATTTTTTGGTTTATTTTATAAATTTTTCATTTCAATCTTATTCTTACATTTCACCTACTTATATGGACATAGTCAAGGATTAAACTTCTATATTTTTATAGTTCTCAACTTTATTCTTATATTTAAATTATGTTAAACGATCATTTCCAAAATTATTCAATGTGTTTACTTTTATATTTTACTTCAATTTCTATTGTTTATAGCATCTTGTATGGTAATTCTTAAGAATTATCATTCTTGTTTACTTTTATATTTCTTCAGTAAGGTAAATATAAAAACAAAAAAAAAATCTTTTGAAAGACCATATAAAGAAATAAAAAAATTGAATCAAAATAATTCACACAATAAAACAATATATAAAAAGAGAGCATGAAATTAATTTGCTTAATATTTTTTCCTGAAATTACATTTACCCAAAATAAATTTTCTTCTCTAATTGTTTCCACATATGTAGCTGACAAGACTATCACTTTACTTTTTTTATTACTATCCAATAAATTTAAAGAATCAAGAAAAGAATAAATGTTCTAAAAATATTTTATATTATTCAATAAAGACATGTATGTAAATTTTCTAATTCACAAAACAAAGTAAATAATAAAAACAAACTTCTTTGGTCTAGTACAAGATCCCTTTCTTCAACAATGTAGATAATACAAACAGTTTTTCAAATTTCTATGCATTTATCATATGTTCATATTCTGACCACATTTAACAAATCTTGATAGTTTAAAGGTTATTTTTAGAAAGTAATCATTTCTAATAATAGACCCCATTAAATGAGACACAAATAGTTTCAAAAAATAAAAATAAAATAATCACATATAAAATATTTTTTTTATTCTTCATTGAAGAATTATTGTATACACTAAGGCATTGTATACAAACAGACAAACACACACATATAATTTCATAAAAAATCAGTCAACACTTAGATAATCCCAATATCAATAACAATCATCAATCACAATCATTCATTATATTATTGCCTTGGTCACATGACACATTTACAACCACAGTGGAAAGTTTCTTTCAACAGTTCTTACTCTTAATTACTATTAAAACTTTGTATTAAATAAATACTTTTTTGGGTTTAAGGTGCATTTTTTATCACAATATATTTACAATAAATGATATCTATACATTAACTTCAAATAATGATTATCAATACTAACATAAGTTTTACAGAGCTAACATATAGCACATTATTTTGAAACACACTTTGAATTATAGTATATCAACTCCTCTCTCTATGTGGAGTCTTTGAAATAAATATATACCCAGATATTAATTGTTAATTTTTAATAGTAAAAATAGGATATATATTAGCTTTTAACCTAAAATGACTTTAAATTTCATATAAATAACTTCTACACTTTATTTGAAATAAGTTTTCATATAAAATTTACGATTTTAACTTCAAAAAACTAAATAGATGTAAATACGTTTTAAATGTGATAACATGAAAAATTTGCAGTGTGTATAAAGATGAGAAAATTACAAATTCTATGTGATAGCAAAATTAAAATGTGAAAAGACAAAACTTTTTTAACAAAATATGTTCTAACTTTGGATATGAAATACAAAGGCAAAACTCCCCATACAGTAGTGCCACCTTGTGCCAAACAGAGTAATCAATGGATGCCAGAAGGCTTGTGCATAAAATCCCTATCTAGTGCCTACTCATCCAATCTCCCCAGACTAGTTTCTGGCTTGTGGCTATCATCAGTGAGGAGCCTTGGATCTGAGAGCACTGCACCTGGATCTTACAATCCAATGCAACCCTCCAGCAGCCACCCTTTAACTTTACTTTACTACAAAACTATGAGAATGAAATTGAAAACATTGTTAATATGCTCAATCTAAGCTCAATAGCTTATATAGTCATATGGGTCTGAACTCAATTCAGCACCCATACATTTTGGTGTCTTTGGCTCACCATAGCCACCACTATCCTATTAGGCAGTATTGGTGTTAAACAATCAAGTGTTACATGATCACCATCTCTATTCTAGCACATAATTTGTTGTAAACAAAGGCAAAACTCCCCATACAGTAGTGCCACCCTGTGCCAAACAGAGTAATCAATGGATGCCAGAAGGCTTGTGCATAAAATCCCTATCTAGTGCCGACTCATCCAATATCCCCAGACTAGTTTCTGGCTTGTGGCCATCATCAATGAGGAGCCTTGGATCTGAGAGCATTGCACCTAGATAGGAATTTTATGCACAAGCCTTCTGGCATCCATTGATTACTTTGTTTGGCACAGGGTGGCACTAATGTATAGGGAGTTTTGCCTTTGTTTACAACAGATTATGTGCTAGTATAGAGATGGTGATCATGTGATGTTTGATGGTTTAACACCAATCCTGCCTAATAGGATAGTGGTGGCTATGGTTGTTTAAGAGCCAAAGACACCAAAATGTATGGGTGCTGAATTGAGTTCAGACCCATAGGACTATATAAGCTATTGAGCTTAGATTAAGTATATTAACAATGTTTTCAATTTCATTCTCATAGTTTTGTAGTAGAGTTAAAGGATGACTGCTGGAGTGTTGCATTAGATCCTAAGATCTAGGTGCAGTGCTCTCAGATCTAAGGCTCCTCACTGATGATGGCTACAAGCCAGAAACTAGTCTGCAGATATTGGATGAGTAGGCACTAGATAGGGATTTTATGCATAAGCCTTCTGGCATCCATTGATTACTCTGTTTGGCACAGGGTGGCACTACTGTATGGGGAGTTTTGCCTTTGTTTATAACAAATTATGTGCTAGTATAGAGATGGTGATCATGTGATGTTTGATGATGTGAAATACACTTTAATTTCTCACTAGGCTTGCATATTAATCAATGTAAAAATCATGGACATTTAAGTAATGTTCTCCTTTGTATGACGTTATTTTATATTATTAATGTAACTAATTTTTAACTTTATATCTTTGCATAATAGATTCAATTTATATATTTGCAGACAACACATAATAGAATTAATGAATTTCTGGGAATGTTTGTTTCTCAAATGAATCCTAGTACAAAGTCCAATCAGAATAACATCATTACATTATTTTACAATGGGTCTCTTATGTTATTTAAGCACTTAAATACATCTTTATTTTATAGTCACCCACATGGAGATGGAATTGTTAGAAATACCAATATATATATATATATTTCTTAAAAACAACTGCGGTTTTGAAAACAATACTAAATTACACTAGTGCTAGTCACAACCTCATTCTTATGGATAATATATGTAGTTGTGCTATAAAATCATCACTTTATATTCAGTTCATTATATTTATATAATATATTGTAAATAAAACACATTCAATTACAGCTTGAATTAGTTATAATGCAAAGTTGCATAAAAATTATTTAAGAAAAAACAGGTACAAATTGAATGATGAATAATTCCATGTGTGTTTGTTTAAAATTAAAAAAATCAGATATATTAATCTTTAACTGAGGTTTAAAGTTTATATCTGTGCTAGAGATAATCTCTAGTTTAAAAAAATAATTAGAAATAATCATTATTGTATTTATCTGAGATGGGTGGTGTCAAAGTTGTGAGCGGAATGAGTTTGACCATGGTAAATGGTTTTCATCTATGCAAACATGAAGTTATATACTTCATAAAATTTTTAAGTAATTTGTGCCTCTTTGATCTATTTTCTAAATAATTTAAATGTAAGAGTATTCTAAATATGCTTTAAAAGTTTGAAATTAATAATATTGAATAAGTTACCAATCAAATTTTTAAAAAAATCAATAACAATTTTCTCATTCTTTTTATTGCAAACTAATGTAAATGTAAGAAATATTTTTTCTATTTATTTATTTATCAAATCATGATATTATTTTAAAATATCTGTAAATTTCTTTCCATAACATGTTGAAAATAAAATGTTTTCCAAAAAAACTATTATTGTAAACCAAATATTTCAAATCTCATAATTAACGGAAGACAAATTGTACGAAAAATAATTTCAGTTTGTGATTTTTCTGTAGGAAATCATTCCTGTTTTTTTAAATAGCATTTGTCTGCAGATTTGAAACCATGCATAAATCAGCGTAATAATTTTTTTGTAAAGTAAAACTAGTTTTAAATTCCCATGAAATACTTTCTAAAAAGGTTTCTGTTGAATAACTTCGTTCATGTATTTTTGAGTTTTGATAAAAAATCTTGAATTCACACAAAATGCAATGGAAGAAAGTCTCCTGTATAAATTCATTTGTGGTTCATTAAAATATTTTAACTCCAGTATTCAATTTACATATACATTATAAAGGTTTTTCACCTGTGTTCTTTCAATTACTCTTAAAGTTATACTACAAAAAAAGTTTTAGCTCCTCTATACCTTCTTTGTCATGATGAATTACTTTTATTTGCTATCTTGCATTTAGAAACTACAATAATTTTCTCCTGTATGTGTACTTTCATGTATTATTAAACGACTTTTCTGTGCAGTCTTATACTCACACAAAGTTATTGAAATGGTTTTTCTCCAGTAAGCATTTTTTCATAGGTTGTAAATTACTTTGGTTTCAGCCTTATTTCAAACAAAGTGCATACAAAGGTTTTTGTCCTGTATGTCTTCTTTGATATATAATTATATTTCCTTTCTGTGAAATCTTGAACTCACACAAAGCCAGTGGAAGTTTTTCTCCTGTATGTTTCCTTGCATGTGTAAGAAATTACTTACAACCAACCATTAGACTTATCCTAACTTTTCTTGCTGGTTGAATTCAAGCCAATTGATAGGAAAATAATTTATCCTACAAACATGTACATGAAACATACATATAAACTAATATTTTTGTTTATTTTGAAAAATTTTCTTTTTTATATACACCTTGAAAATAGACAAATTCGTTATATACACATGAACCTTATATATAAACAAATAAAATACTGTCGGTTTATTGGTAGAAATTAATTTATTCTTTTACTCACTTAATATCATTAACAACAAAAAAATATATAATTCACTGATAAGACAGATTGATATGTTCAAAGGTCAAAATATACGAGGTCAAAATAGTTGCTGGGTGAACTAGTTTGAATAAAATAGACTAAATAAAATGTTCTATAATTTTTTTTATTGATTAGTTTGTAACAATAGGTTTTAGCTAGCACAAGAAATCAATCTTGCATTTTTCACTTGTCTGAGGAATAACACAACCATCATCTAAAGTAAAGTCTTTTTTTAAAGAAAAAAAACTGTTTGGTGTTTAAAAGCAATAAGGATATGAAATTTAAATCTTAATGTTTATATTTTAAAATGAATACAAAATCTTTATAATTTGGATAGAAAGAAACTTATTTATAATTGTTAATAAAGAAAAAGATAAAAATTAATAGTAAAGTTTATCGGCTAAATGGTTTCAAGGATCCATACCACATATTCATAGCCTTCATAAAATGTATGAAAATATTCAACTAAGCTAGTATTATATAGTGCATTTCTTCAAGATTTTGAAGCAAGTGTCTTTCCTATTCATAGCATGGATGTTTCCATTAATGTAAAATCCCTCCTTTATTTCTCGTTTGTGATCGTTTGATTCTGAGCACAATATTATAAAATTGGCAGCTTATTTGAATATTTGCATGTATTTTACTATACATTTTAGGAAAACTATGAATATGAAACATGGATCCTCGAAAACATTTAACCGATAAACTTTAATATTAATTTATATCTTCTTCTTTATTAACAATTATAAATAAGTGTTTTTGTAACATAATAATGAGAAGTAAAACTATATTTATAGAAAAAACTGGAAAGTCAATATTCGCTGGTAAAGTGACAAACTTCAAAATATAATTAGCAAGAATGAACTAATGATTTAATTTATTCTACAACCTTGAATTCGTTGTTATGAAAATAAGAACCATGAAAATACTAGAAATTGTTTCTTTAAGCCATTTTCTTATATATATTGAAGCAACAATATAGATAATAGTCATTGATAAAGTAATCAGTGCAATGTGATGACGTAAAGCCATTACTGTGGGCATTCCAATGTCACCATTGAGGTCATTATAAAATCATCCATCAAAATGTCTATTTTACAAAACTGGTGTATATCAATCTTCAATGGATTTATGCTATATGTTCAGAAGAGATAATTGGTATGTTTTTGTTTTTAACCAAGTCCTCATCATTATCAATCCACTGCAGGATGAAGATCTCATCAAGAATAATCCATCTTCTCCAATCTTTAGCTTCTCTTCTGGACACTTTTTTATTTCATCCATCTCACATGTGGTCTCTTTCTGGGTCTTTTACAATGTCTTGGAATCCAGTTTAAAATTTCAATTGTCCATCTATTATCATTTCTTCTAACAATATGTCCAGACCAACTCCACTTCAATCTTTTAATATCAATAAGGTCAGTAACACCTGTTTGTTCTCTTACCCACACATTGCATTTCAATCTCTTCTTGTTACTCCCAACAAACATCTCTCCATACTTCTTTGAGTGGTCTGAAGTCTCTGTAATGCTCTTATATTAAGTGTCCAAGTCTCAGATCCATAAGTAAGATCTGGTAAAACATTTATTAAAAAACTTCCTTTTCAAACACATAGGCATATTTCCTTTTAGTATCAAGTTATTTCTACCAAAAGAACTCCAACCAAGTTAATTTCCTCAATTGTTTCCATCTGTATTAATAATCTGACTGAGGTATTTGTAACTGTTAACTTCTCCTAATTCATCATAATCAATCGTTATTTTCATAATTTGAGCAAATCGATTAAACATTACTTTAGTCTTTTTAACATTTATCTTTAGTCCTACTTTCATCTGATAATTCCTGCAACATTTCCTGAAGCTGTGAAGCATTATTTGCAAAAACAACTACATCATCTGTGAAATCTAAACGACTTAAATAATCTCCATTTACTTTCACTGCTTTAGTTTCCCATTTTAATCCACAAAATACTTCTTGCAGCACTGCTGTAAAAAGTTTTGGAGATATGGAGTCACCTTGTCTTACACCTTTCTCAATGTTGACTTTCCCAGTATCAATATGTAACCTAATTTTTGCTGTTGCATTTTTATAAATATTGTTTAAAATATGACAATATCCTGGATCTATACCTTGATGATCCAATGCTTTAATCACTGAAAAAATGTTTATAAAATCAAAAGCCTTTTCATAATTTACAAATCCAAAACATAATGGCAACTCATATTCATTTGTCCTTTCTATAACTTTTCTCAATACCTGGATATGATCTACTGTACTAAAACCACTTTTAAATCCAGATTGTTCTCTTGGTTTGTGGAAATCCAATGTTCTCTGTAGATGAGTTGTAATTATCTTGGTAAAATTTTTATATAAAACTGATAAAAGGCTGATAGGTCTGTAATTTCTAATATCTTCTCTATCACCTTTTTTAAATATTAATAATATTACTGCATTCTTCCAATCATCCGGTACATCTTTATCTTTTAGACATTTGGTATATAACTTTGCTAAAAAAATTTCTGTTTCTTTACCTGTTTCTTTTAATATATCAATTATAATTCCATCATTACCTGGAGACTTTCCTTTCTTCATACATTTAATTGCATGTGTCACTTCTTCATTTAAAATTTCTGTGCAATTCGGAAGATGTAAGAGTTATAGAATGTACTAGTTCTTTATTACAATATAATTCTTGATAAACATTTACCAATTTCATGATGTCCTCCTTTTTTTAGTAATAATTCCATCTTTTTTTAATATTACTGAGATAAATTTCCTACCAATACCAAAATGTTGTTTAACATTCTTGAGACTTTTATTCTCTTTTACAGCTTTCTTTGCTAGTTCAGTTATACTTTCTTATATTACTTTCAACTCTTTTCTGCAACATTTTACAAAATTAGAGATATTCAATTATTTTTAACGCATCATTTTTATATATCTTCATATTCCTTTTTTTCGTCATAAATTCTCTAGTGTCAGTAGAAACTTTATTAGTCAATTGCTGCTTTCTTCTAACAGCTATCTTTGTTGCAGCTTTTGAAAGTGTATCAGTTATTTTTATATTAATTTCATTCAAATCTGAATCATGCTCAAAATCTACTAATACTTGAAAGCGATTTGTAAGTTCTAATTGAAATTCATTAAAATGTTTGTGAAGATTAGGAATATCAACTGTAAATATTGTTTTTCTTAATAATTTTTGTCTCTCTAGTTTTACATTAACACGTATCTTACACCTTACTAATCGATGATCACTTCCTGTGTTAAATTTATTAAGAACATCCTGTTAGTCAAAATATAATCCAATTCTGCTGTACCTTCATTTGGATGCTTCCATGTCCATTTTCTTTTAACATTTTTCTCAAAAAAAGAATTCATAATATAGTTTTTCTTTTTCTCCAAACTCCACAAGTCTATGTCCTCTCTCATTTCTATTACCATAACCAAAATTACATACATCACTTTCATTTGTTTACCAATTTTAGCATTAAAATCTACCATAACAATTTTAAAAAGTTGTTTCTCTGATCAAAAGCCTTTTGTACATCCATATAAAAATCTTCTACTACTTCGTCACTATGAGAACTTATTGGGGAATAAATCTGAATTATCTGCCTCTGGTATCTGCTATTAAGTTGTATAACTAATCTTGCCACTCCATCTGATACACCACCAATCTCCACAATATTGTTCCACTTTTTATATATAATGAATCCTACTCCACTTGTATTTCCAATATTTGTGCCTTTATAATAGAGTATATGTTCACTTTTTAAATCAATAGTCTCTTCACCTTTTCTTCTATTTTCACAAAGTCCAATAATGTCCCATTTAATATAAGTTCTTTTAATTCTTGCAATCTTCCTTCACTTGAAAGTCATCTGCAGTTGTGAGTACCTAAATAAAAAATTGTCATCAAATGGCAGCCTGGGTATGCAATCAGGGGATTCATAGCACCCTTTGCCTTCAGCCACCAACTGCTGCCTTGGTTTGTGACTTTACAGCCTTTTGGGAATAAGGGTCATGCTTTATTTTTGTCTGTCATAATTGTATATATTGTAATCTTCCCACTAATCTAACTAGTCAATTTACACATTTGGAACCATATCCTCCTCTGTAACCTTCATAGCGACAAGTAATCTAGAACATATGCCTAAAAATAAATGTTAAACTAAAGAGATAATTTCTTTATTGAATAAGTCACAAGAAACTATAAACTTAAAAAAGATTACAAGGTGATTAATAACTTCTGGTCAAACTAGCTTCAAAATCCATGAACAAACAAACAAAAGGTTATGAAATAAACTTAATATTTATCAAACAAATACATAAATAATAAGATCGGTGGAATAAATATGGAATTAAAATATAAATTAGGTAATCAGTAAATTAGGTGTAGATGACTAAATGGATGAAAATAAGTAATAATTAAAAAATAAAATGAAATGAGTCTGAGAATGAAGAGAAAAGAATGATGATGTATGAGAATAATGAATGATTAAGATGATGATAGAATAAGAGTTAATGGATGATTAAGATGATAATGGAATAAGAGCTAATGAATGGTGAGTTGATTAGCATAATGAATTAGGATGAAAAAAAATAAAGAAAGATTGAAATGACAGTTGAAAAGAATGATGATGATGAACGATGATGTCCAGAACTCTAAATTTGATATTGAATTAAATGATGATAAGACAACTAAATGAAATACGGATTCCAAGCTTAACAAAACCAGAATATTCACCATAAAGTCAACACAAGCTATACATTTCAGGCAAAAAAAGCAATTTATACTTTAAAGTTTGGTTGACTTTAATAAAACAGTAAATATAACATAACTCCAACCCAACTACAATAAATAGTGATAAAATTTACCATAAATTCAAATCCTATATTGCAGATTAATATAATTTATTCTTCTCAGGGTTCACATAACTTAAAGGTTGCTATACAAGATATACTTGGGTCAGTGAGAGGGATTTCGCCACTACCCAAACATAACGCACAAAACAGCTCTTAATACCAAATCGAATTAACATACAATATTTATTAATTTCAAAGAAAATTTATAAACTCCATAACTATTATATACTTGGAGCTTCCAGAAATATGAATAACTTTTCATATTTCTAAACACAATAAGTTACTAACTTCCTTTTCTCAAATAATTATAAACAATGTGATCAAGATCAGTTAATGACAGATCTGCAGGCTTAAATAAACAGATTAAACCAATATTAACTGGTTAATTTTTTAGTATACCACTTAAAATAATACTCTATGTTACCAGTATTTTGATTATTAAGTAATGAGGCCCTAGATATACTCATAAATTATAGGGCTTAACAAAATTATTCTGATATACCAACCTATAGTGACTTATACAATATTGATCGATGACAATTTCCATGTAATCATAGGATACGTTGATAGCAATAACAATAATAATGTGTGTATGTGTGTAGATTAGCAATAAAACTACTGACAACTAAGTAAATTTTTAACACAACAAAATTTATTTACATTATTTACAAGATTATTTAAGCCACATTGCATGAAACAAGATGACTTCATTAAATGAAATCAGGGATGGAAATTTACAAGTATCCCATTAACTATAGTAAATAAAACAAACATTATTGGCTATGTGGCTTTTATTATTCCATCTTATAGAATAAGATAGTTAAACCTTATTTAAGATAACTTAGCATTTAAATTATAAAATAAAATGTATCTAGGTCTTTGGGATATACGCAACTTTTTAAATGTAAAAACTCTAAGTTATAATTTAGTATATTAAACTGTAGCTATTTGATTTATTAGAATATAATAAAGGACAATTATCATATTCAGTACAATTAGTAATTTATTATCATTTGATATAAAAAGATTCATTGTATTGATGTAAGACAGACATATGCATACATGACACCAAAACATTGCCTATGTCCACAACCTAATCACTTAATAATTAACTTATCTTATCGATCCATTGGTGAATCACTACTTGACGAAGATAAATCCACAGTATCCATGTGCACTCTTTACTCTTTCATATAGAAGTTTTACAAACACTAGAAAATTTTGGGTTGGTTTGTTTATAAATTGATGAAGATTACACAACATCATAAAGACACTATTCCAATTAGACAAACTATATAGATCAGTGTCCCTTAATCTAACTTTATCTTATCCTTGCTGTTTGATTTTGAAATACTAAACTTCACCATACATGGTGGAAAACTAACTATATATAACCTCATGAGGGATCTAACAATAAAGGGAGGCTCTACAAAACAACATGATAGTTGTACAGTATATGGCCAATTCCAATACCTTCATAGATATAAAAGTGCAGCCACTGCCTGATCACGGGAAAATAGAATTCAGACCAAGGGAATCATCCTCTTTTAGGATTAACTATGCTATAAGCACTAACTATTAATCAGCCTCGACAATATCATCCTCTCATTTGATTGGCAATGGGAGATTCTCCATCAGCCCATGCACAATATTAATATTATTCTATTTGATGCCATTACATGTGGCACATATTTATCAGCTAAAAGCTGTCATAAAACCATATTAATATAATAGCAAGGTAAAACACTAATAATAAAAGTGGAAACATAAATATTCCATTTCATAATGCAGACTATTAATGGATTTATAAACAAATCACCAACCTATAAGTAAGATGACCACCAATTATTTTAAAATATTTCTACTTTTGTTATAGCAAGCCATGTACATGTAAACAATGAAGATCAACCTACATTTTGTATTTAAAGTGGACATGTTCATTCATAGGCAAAATTGAGAAATTAAATTATTTCATATAATAGACCAATTGTGTCATTATGGGTATAATTTTGACAAGTTTGGGTCTGTATGTTTCCCCTTCAGTATAATATTAACATTTGTTTTAGCAGTGCAAGAGACAAATATTTCTCTCTTCTCAGATAAATGATATTTAATATTGTTTTCCGTTAATTGGGAAAATAGCAAAAATGTGTGTAATAAATGTATATATCTTTATACATCTCTACATCCTTACTAGGTATAATTTATAGCATGATAAAGATATATATATAATAAAATCCCTGAATAATACACGAAATAAAAAGAAAAAAAACGTATTACAATATTAAACATAGCAATAACAAAAATAAATGAACATTTTCTCCCATTAGATTTTAACCTACTAGTCAAAGTTTGAACCATTCTTATGAGCAAAAATGACAAGAAAATGGATATTATAAGTAAACATTCCTAAGTAACAATATATATTTTGAATATCCTGTTCGATATTAGCATATTTAGACAAAATTCAAACACTTTCTTAAGGCAATAAAAATCATTTATTGATTTATGTATCAATGTCAGTATAGTGAGACAATATTTAAACACTGTCCAAAGGCAATAAAAATCATTTATTGGTTTATGTACTGATGTCAGTATATTGAAACAATATTTAAACACTTTCCAAAGACAATAAGTACATTTAAAATAATTTATTGATTTGTGTATTTTGTTTTTCCATCCGCCAAGATATCTCTCATAATTTTAAATGATCTGGGTCATTTTAAAACAGTTTAAAATATTATTACTTTACAAGTTATTCAATAAAGATAAAAATAAATAAATACTTATTTCACTTCCTTTCTATCAGCAAATTAAGATGTCTTTAGTTATACTAAGAATATATTCAGTTATAAATACGATATTCTAGGCATGTTTAATTAATCTGTAACTTTCCATTTTCTATAATGAAACAAATTGTCACTAAAGTAACCTGCAGATGAGTTTTCTTTCCCAAGAAGAATAGGACAATAAACTCATGTACTTTTTTTAAAAATTGATTAAATGATTTAAAATTGACTTCTTGGGTTATTACATCTGAAACTTTCCTTCAAAATGATTTCGAATTATTTTTATTAAGATGATAATTTATAAACAAATATATTTTTCTGCTTTATGCTTCAGGGCAGCACAAAAATCAGAACACTTTAAACTTTTTCTCTTCAATCTAAATAATTTTCATGTTATTATTAAATCTGACAATTGACTAAGATAAAGAAAATAAAAGTAATTGCTTACATTTTCTGGAATTGTTCTTCATTTGAAATCATATATGTTGAGGCAAGTAATTGTCCAGATAGCATTTCCAGTAGGCAATTATAAATCATAAGATCGATGAAAAACAGTGTTGAAATAATACAGGGCTTTAAGATTTTTTTTATTCCATATTTTTATGTAAACAATAGCTTATAATCCCATTCAAATAGATTCCAATTTTTCAGCTTTTTCCTCATTTTATAAGATTAGAATTGAAGTCTGTTGATTCTCATTTTCCTTTTCTTAGTAGTCCTCCCTACAAACTTGTAAAATGTGAATAAATTAATATTTTCATCCCTCTAGTAAAAAAAATCTAGACTTACATTTTAATTTAAATTAAAATATAATATATATATATTGTTTATAAAGAAAATTTAGAAGAATTATAAATTAATTTTATTGTTAATTTTTAATTACTGTTTAATAATAATAATAATAATAATAATAAAGTGTTAAATAATTTTCTTACTTCCAAATTATTTTAACACTATTAAAATATTATTTGAAATAGCTGCCACTGGAACTTGTGATAAATGTTTATGAGATAATATCCACTCTATCAGATTTTCCAGTGCATTACTAGCAGTCCAAATCATCATCACTTTTAGGATCTTTATGGGTGATCTTTTGTTTAATTGGAGAATCTATAATCAACAAGCATTTCAATCTATAATTGATTTTTACACACTGATTTTCAATATATTAATAAATTCTTACTAATTAAAATTTTACATACTGGAATAAAGCTTAATGAAACTGAGTCAAAACCTATGGTTACAGTATGTAATGGAAAAATATTTATCACTTACATAAACCTTCATTCTGCCTTATCAGGCACTGAGAAAAAAGACCATGGTGTTTCTTGATCTTAAACTCAACGGTAAAAAGCCAATAAACTCAACATGCTGGCTAATGTGTGTTGGTTAGCAGCCCATCCATGTTCGTATATTATATAAATAATCACAGTAATAATAGCTGCAACATCAAAAATGTATGGAATGGACATTAGGAATTTGCCCTGCTCAGTTCCTTTAAAGCCTCCAAAAAGGATCAAAGGGTCTCCTTTCAGTTAATAGCAAATTACTTTCTGCAGTAGTATGAAATATATGAAAATTGATAGAATTGGTGAACAAGAACATTATGCATGCAGATTGACATTTAAGTTTATAAACTCTTAACTATGGACAAATGCTGGCTTTCTTCAGGATAAATATATATTTTTTTAACTCACTTGATTTTTATTTCTATTTGAAAGTTCATGTGATTTGTTTTTTGCGTATTCAAGTTGCATCTTCAAATTTGGTCACCTGCATTTTAAAAGTGGGGGCAGGGAACGAATATGTATAATATGTTGACATGTAAAGGGGAAAAGGGGTTCATCAATAAATATGTATAATTATTAAGAAAGTAAATTTACAGATCCCTTTGGAAGTTCAACACTGATTCCATCAAAGCGATCTCAAGTAAGGTCTTTTGCATAATTAATATTAAGTGCAAACTCTAGAACAAACAAAACTAATAAATTTTTAATATTTACTTGTAATTGTTTATTTCTGAGTGAACAATTAACCAACTTGAGTAAATGGTCTTTTTCTTATCTTTCATTAATTTTATTGACAGGCACACACATAGATGGGAGTGGGACTATATTTTTTAAAAAAAGTTATAAATATATTTACCCAAACCTAATTATTCTAGTAATTATATTAATGGGATAAATTTAGAATTACTAATCTCTCATTTTGGTTTTTCTTTTTGTTTTATATATATATATTTAGAGAATTATTTAATATCATTTTGTGTATACTCTACTTGAAATTATTTTGTTTCTCTAATGTAAATAAAGATTGATTGAAATCTGAATCAGGGAAATTTATTGTTAACATATCACAATGATACAAGTCCATTCTTATTAACTGAATTTTTTTTGTAAATATTTATTATGTTATAGATTATTAATAAAGGTATTGTTGTTTAAACCAATCTGATTTCTGATCATCACAATCATCATTATGCATTTATACCATTAAAACATTCATCATCACTATCATTATGAATTTACAGCATTAAAGGGTAGATGATCATTATCAGCATTATGTATTGCTCACCTAAATGATTGATCATCATCAGTATTTTTTACATCTATGCTTATACATAAGCATATTTGGTCACTAATTAAGTAAGTCCATTATTCCCGAAGAGCTGACTGGGGCCCAAAAAGAGAAATGTAATCAATATGCATTAGTCTAAATTACCAAGAAATATTTTTTTAAGTAAATTATGAGCTACCATACTAAAAGTAGATGTGATTTGGAATTAGGCATTTCATTGTGTCATCCTTAGCATACTATTCGAAAACCTAGATCTGACAGTAGTGAAATGCACTCCCTTTGTTATATGCCATTTCTGATTCGGTAATATCTGGTGCACCCAAATGTGATGATTTAGGATATTACTTGTAGTTTGTTTGACACATTGTATTCAAATTCAACTACTAAGTCTTATTTATGTCATCCTATGGCATTCCTCATGGTTCTGTTATACATGGCTTAATAAAGTACTTTTCCTTGCAGTCTTGAATGTGCACAAACATGCTTGCTCTCTTTAATGGTTTATTAATTTTCTTTTCAGCATATTTAAACTATATTAAAAAGTTTTTTCTTGTATGTGTTTTTTCATGCCTTTGTAAGTAAGTCTCTGTTTGCTGCATAAACTACCTTCAAAAGCATTTTCTCCTGTACATCCTTTCATGCAGTCTTAACTACCCTTTTATCCAATCTTGTAATCACATAAACTACATACATTAAAAAGGGTTTTCTCCTGTATGTCCACTTTCATGGAGTCTCAAACTACCTTTTTGTGCAGTCTTGTAATCACGTAAACCACACTAAAAAGGTTTTTCTCCTCTATGTTGAGTTTTATGGTATCTTAAGCTACCCTTGTGTGCAGCTTTGTATTCACATAAACTCCAT
>JAQFVV010014477.1:0-35510 GCA_028023455.1 Epiperipatus broadwayi
TTACCCTAGTACTCTGTTGCCTATTATCCCAACCTGTTTTACATCAGAGAACATAACATACATTGCTAGAACATTAGTGAATCTCTAGTAAAAATTGGGAGAACTTTTTTAAGATCGATCATAAAATATATATTTGGAAAAATTATTGAAAAACCTCTGTCTTGTTTTTTTAAAAAAAAATATAATAATGTGAATTAATATAAAGGACCTTTATAATGTGATCAAATCAAAATCTGTTCAATCTAATTTGTCCTAATTTATATACCATCTATACTGATATCACATTAATTCTATACATTTCCAAAGACTTTATGTAAATTGCAATAATAAACCCAGTTTTTTTGTCACTTATTTTATAACTCATTATTTTGCCATGCCATATGCCCTAATATTGTGGTTAGCATTATGCTTTTTTAATGTGTTTTTATTGATGCTACTCATGTACAAATGTACAAGTTTTTAATAGAATATATTCATTCAGGGCAATGAACAATATTTTTCTAGACAGCTTTGTCTTCAGTGGTGACCAATTTTGTCAACCATTATACTTTATTAGAAATTCTTTCTTTGCCTTTTGTATTTCTTGTTATATAATAATAGTGCATTACATAACATCATTAATTCATATATTCAATTGAATATTTCTTTGTAATCCATGAAGTTTTATTAAATTACATTATTTAATTAATATGAATAATCTATTGAACAGAATCCATTTTTAAAACTCAATTCTATAAAGTGTAAGGATTTAATGAACCTAGAGTGTATTTTTACATTAATCATTTAGGAATAGATGAAAGTTTTTTTATAAATTTATAGTGTATGTATTCATATGATTTATTGCTTAAGAATTCATAAGAAGTTTGACAATGAAAGAGATAGAACAGTACCATGATCCAGGCATGAATCTTGAGCTCTGTCACTCTACAGTGCATCAAATCACACAGGGCTATGTTTTCTGTCTCATAAGACTCACATATATTGCAAACATCATTTATTTTGATTTGTCAATGAGAAATGTTGACAATTTTATCTATCACAAAGTTCTAAAAAGATTATGATTATTTTATTAAGTTGTTAGTTGGCATTAGTCTGTTTGTATCAAACCATGTCATTTTGAGAAAGAGTATTGATCAATAGACATTTGAATACAAATTATATATATGTAATAAATTGCAAGCCTATCTTTATTCATTAAGAGTAATATCAACATTTAGTTTTGTATGCAAATGTAATATATGGCTTTGTTTTCTAAGTTGTTATCTATGAAATATAAACTAGCATACAATTCAGTTATGATATAATGTTTGATTTATGTATATAAATAATATAATTATTTTGTAAACAAGGAATTATAAAATTAATGACTAGAATAAACAACTGACACTTGGATTGTATATTTTGAATTTTTGTCTGCATTTGTATCTTGCTTTTTCGTTATTAATTTTGATTATTAGCTATTTACATTTTAAAATAAATTTTGAATTTATTTTATAATATATACATATATTATGTGGGGGTATGAAGGCATGTGACTCACATGTTTACTTTAAAAATTTATCTTTTAACTTTTAAATATGCTTGTGATTTAGCTTTTCTACATGTGGGGTATATTCTAAGTTTCACTAACACAGTTTTCAGCAGTCTGAAACATAACTAACATTACACCCAAAATACAAGTTAAAAAAAAAAAGAGAGAGGGGGAAAGAAAAGCCAAGAAAACTAGACAAAGATCGTTGCTAATTTTTTTTTTTTTAAATAGATGTTTGTTAATAAAGCATTGAGAAAAGTATTAAATTAAGTATAAAAATAACTCTTAAATGTGATCAGATATTACACTATTAAAACAGAAAGAAATAAAATGTCAGAATTAACAGCTTTAGACATATATCAGCAAAATATGAAATATCTAATCTTGGGAGGAAATGAAACAGAAATACTGGCAGTATGCCTCTTAAATTTCCAGATCATCTAAAAAGGTAATCAAAATATATATAACGTTTTCATCATATGAAGCTCCAATAGACTAATTAAGGTTGTAGATAAAACTCCAAGCAGCCAACATAACACTCCTCTCTTACTAAATTAAAAGACTGATGAATGAAATCTGGAAAATAAATGACAGAAAGAATGCAGTTATTTTAAACAAATTATTGAAAGACATATATATAAGAGAGGGAATCAATGTGTGCATCTGTGCATGTTTATAATGTGTTTGTATCACTGTGAGTTAAACATGTCTATATAGTTATGTGTATTTTTTTATTAATATTTACTATATTTACAATTAGTATAAGTGTGTGCCAATAAACATCACATGATCACTATTTCTTATGCTTGCTCTTAACTGTTATTAAAACAGCAAAACTCTCTATACATATTGCCATTCAGGGCAAGCCAGAGTAATCGATGGATGCCAGAAGACTTGTGCATAAAATCTCCATCTAGTTCCTACTCATACATTATCATAGTTTAGTAGTTGATATAAAAGGTGGCTGCTGAGGGTTGCATTAGATCCTAATATCTAGGCAAAGTGCTGTCAGATCCAAGGCTCCTCACTGAGCGAAGGCCACAAGCCAGAAACTAGTCTGGTGATGTTGGATAAGTAGAGACTAGATGGGGATTTTATGCACAAGCCTTCTGGCATCCATTGATTACTCTGGTTTGTTCTGAGTAGCAATAAGTATAGAGAGTTTTGCCTGTTTTATATGCATGTGATTTGTTAAAATTATCTCAATAATAATAAACAACATTCATGTAATTAATTTTTTTGGAGGTATGGAAATAAGCACCTTAATATTATGTTAAGGATAAAAGTTTCATTTGAATGACCAAATGGAATTTTATGTTTTTTACTTTTACTCAGATTAAAATCAATCCAGAGACTTTTAGTCCTTGAATCTATCACTTTACTGCTGTCTTAAATTGCAGACAATGATCTAAGTTCAATTATAAACACATGTATCATTAATTCATTGAAAAAATTAATTAAAATAAATAATGAGAAGTTATGCAGGAAAGGTATTGATGTGAGCATATTTTTTAATATGAAATAATTATAAGTGACACTTTTGAGGAGACTGTGGACGATAAAAGAGAAAAAGAGTTATGTCTTTAAATAATCAATTTCTGCATTTTAACTATTACCAATTCATTATAGAATAAAGTTTCCTTCCAATACAAGTCTTTTTTAATCTATAGTTTTTCTTCTCTATGTCAATTCAGCAAACTTCATCTCATCCAACATTCCATATTTGGTTCTCTGCTTAAATCTTTTACAATATTTAGAATTCACTTTAGAATTTTATTTATCTATCTATTGTCATCTATTCCAACAGCATGTTTGTTACATCATCATGTCAGTCTTTTAATTATTTTAATAATATTATTAGTTCATATATCAGATTCATACATAATTACTGCTAAAAAAACATTCCAGAAGTTGAGGTGCAGCACAGATTGCAATGTACTTCTGCGGTTTTTAATAATTACTTCATCTGAATAGAACAATATGTGGTAGATATTTTGCTAAATATATTATATTAATGTAAGTCATGCATTGGCAAAATTTCACATAAGAATACTTTGTAATTTGTTGAGAATATTGTGGTAAGTTCATAAGACCAATTGATATATTCTTCAGTTTTCTGGTATGAGGAATCTACAATTGTAAGAGTGTATATTTTTTTAGATCATATGAACTTCTTAAAAAAGCATTATATGGTAAACTTAAGCATGAACTTGTGTGAGCACTGGATTATTTGACTTATTTATTATAAAAAGTATCTCATTGTCTTAAGTCATTCTAAAGAGATGTGATTTAGTTTCAATGGGGAAGGGAATATAATAGATAATACAATACAATGGAAAATTGCAAATAAGTATGGTGTTGATGGTTTTTAGAAAGAACATTTTGCATTAGAAAAAGTTAATAATCAACAGTAATACAAAATGTTAAACAAGCAGATTCAAGAATTAGCTTGCAATATGTGTGACTATTCTTGTGCTTCATAAATTGATCTATATAATCATTCCAAAACTCATTTCTTACTTTAGCCAAATATTGGTTTTTCTTGTCTTCAGAAGTTACATTGGTCACACTCACAAGCTACTGCTGCTGATGATTATATATATATATATATATATATATATATATATAATCATAATATATATATATATATATATATATATATATATAACTTATGATTCTTTTAATGAAATGTTTTTATTACCTGAAAATTAACTACAGATAATTACATGTTATCTTATTTATTCTTTATTTATTTATTTACCTTAGAATGTTAATCACATTTCTTTAATATAATACAATCATAACCTCCATTTTAAAATCAAATCAGAACTTGAACAAGAATCTGTAAAATCATTCTGATCAAGTGTAAGTTATGATGGAAAAGCTTTAACTTTATCAAATCTTGCTCTCTTTCTTTATTTTACAGAGGAAGACAATTATGCACATAATTTAATCAATAAAAAAAAATATTAACACTACAAAATAATAGTACTAATAAAAATACTAATTGTCTTGGGATAAAAATCCCTTTCTTAAATCATTAATTAATTTTCAGTTGATAATACAACATATCATCAATTGAATATTGTCTATTTTAATTTTCAAAAGTAATTTATTATTTTATATATGTTACAATTCAGCTGTTTGTTGATGACAATGTTTATTCTCTTTAATTCTTAGTTCTTTTTTGTAAATCGAAAAAAAAAAAAAATTTAAATTTTAATTATAAATTTTATCATTTAATATAAAATTAAGTTTGAATATTTCTGTATGCATATATGCAGAGAACATAAATTATTAATTCATATTTTCACTTTCATCTATAGTATAAAGATTAGAATGGTATATAAATAGAACTTAACTATCATATAATAGTATGAATATTAAAGATGTAACGTCAGTTAATATTTAATCTTTCAAATAATGTTAGGCACGAATCTGATTCAAAATTATTTAAGTAATAAACTCAATCACACATGACCAATAAAGTATATATTTTTATCCTTAATTATTAATGATGAATGACATAATTTTCTTCTGATGATTATAAAATATGCTATATATATATTAGTTACCCTTATCTTCAGAGTTATAATGGCTTATATTTTCTCTTTTTAAAATCTTAAGAGTTATTGAAGCCAAATATAGATCTAAAGTCTGAATATCTGTTGTAATCAGTTTTCTACACTATGCCTTGAGAATATTATTCCCGTTTATCTTCATAAATAAATATAACTAAAAATTGTCTAAATGAATTTTATTTTGATCTCTATTCTTAATGCAAATCTTTTTTTAAAACAACTATGTTTATCCCTTATGGAAAAGAACCATAATAAATCAATTATATTAAATCATATTTAATCACTTCTTCTTTTATTGGATCATCATATATTTTCATTATGGAAGAAAATATGTAAAACTGATCACATTAAGCATAATTTATTAAATTAGCCATCAAAGACAAAATAAATAACTTTGAAATAAGATTTCATTTATTATCTCAGCTGTTCTAAATATTTAGTTGGATTAAAAATGCTATTGTTTGTTTTAAATTGTCAAAACTTTCATTAACTAGTTTAGACTTTATCAATAAATAAATTATTAATTTTTAACAGGATATTTAGTGTTCATTCTAATCATAATAAGAGTCAAAATTAAATCACTATTTACATATCTGAATAAATTATGCTTTGAAGTATCTAAAATTTATGAAAAAATATATCAAATTTGAACACATACTTTCAAACTCCCTTACTCTATCCCATGCAACCAATACACATGACCACACACATGTGAAAAAGATAAATTATCTCTAATATATTTATTTTGTGCTGAACTAGCACTCATCAGTTGGTCCACATCATTATCTTTAACACATATATACATTGCTCAGTTTATATTAGGATAGCAGATCTTCGAACTTTAATGGACAGGCTTCAATCTATTCCACCCTCCAACTCTTCAGCCATCCATATCATTAAAAATCTAATGATGGAACACCAAAATCTCTTGTTAATTTCAATATTATTGTCATGCCCATGTTGATTTTAAGTCAATCTCATCTCTCATGTATAGAAACTTGTCTATTTAAATACATCTAAACTCCAGGTATATAAATTGTATTTAAAATATTAGAAATTTGGCCTATATCCTGCCCATTTTTCTTCTATGTATTTAAATGGACAAAGTCCTATACATGAGGGATCAGATTGACTTAAAGTCAACATGGGCATGACAATAATATTGGTATTATCAAGGGATTTTGGCATTCCATAGATTTTCAATTGTATGGATGGCTGAAGAATTGCAGGGTGGAGTTGATTGAAGTCTATTCATTAGAGTTTGAAGATTTCTATCTTAATATAAATTAAGCAATGATTATATATATATATGTGTGTGTGTGTTGGAGATGATAATCTGAACCAATCAGCATGAAATATATATATATTGGAGATCATTTATATTTTTCACATGTATGTGATCGTGTGTATAGGTTGTATGAGATAAAGTTGATAACTGAAGGAAGCTTGAAAGTCTATGTTTAAACCCCATGAATTACATTTAAACTCCAGGTATATAAGTTATACTTGTATTTAAAATATTGAAAAAAATATATCATAAATTTTGATCAAATAAATTTTGTATTTCTATTTTTGTAGATAATTATCTTTATATAATTTGTCTTATTTAGCCATTTCATTGATACCAGTGGCAAAAACAAATAGCAAAATATAATTTTTTAAATTCTCCTAATAACTCCACAAATAATTTACCTTTTGTTCCAGCTTAAAAATTAAGCTAAGAAAATTTTCAGTTTTTCTATCATTGATTTTATATTTTGAAGCTGAATATGTCTATGCTACATTTAACTTCTGCTTCTTCTTTTTTACTGATATTTAATTGATTTGAAGCTGAGGCATTTTGTATTTTTTTTAAAGCTTTCCATTTTATTTATATCATGACAGTATGCATAATTGCTTATAGAAGGCATTCCACACGGAGACAAAAGAATATAAATATTGTAAAAAATCATAGTAATTTAAATTGTTTAAATTGGTATGATAATAAATCATATTTGAAAATAGTAAGAATAACTTAATAATGAAAATTTTAGAATAGAATTTAATAAATAAAAATAATAAAGATTTTTAATAATAAGTTTTTAATCATCATTATTTTAAGATTTTTTTCTCATTATAGACTGATATGTTTGAGATAGGCACTCTTTAACAGAATCAAAATTAAATTATTCAGAATAATCCAATATAAAATTTCAAACAAAGATTCTATGTTCTCACAATAATCTGTTATAAAAATGATTGATCGAAAAGTTTAAACTTTTAATTTCACACAAGTATGTTGCAAAAGTCAGCAATTGATTTACTCATTCTAAAGAGATAAAACTAATGATAAACTGATGCAAGCCACCACTGGTCTCATACATGAGATTAAAAAACAGCTACTCTAGGTACTATATTGAATAAAATGAAAAAATGAAACATGGCATTTTTATAAATATATTTACTGTTAAATTAGTAGACAAAAACTATATATATTTAAAAAAGGATTTGGAAACAATTTCAATGGAAAAATATCCTTCCTCTCCTTAATCAAAAATTGTTCATTTCTTTAGTTAAACATTTTATATATATATATTTACTTGACTAATGTTTTAATGAATAAGTACGGTTTATCATAAACATAAACAAAGTTTTGATAATTTTTTTTTTGTTGTTGTTTTTATAACTATCTTAGCTAAATTATTTCTCAGTCCTAATATGCTGAAATTTATAAATAATAATATGAATGAAATTTCTGAGTATTGATAAAAGATTAAACTAAAAAATGTCATTGCAGTTTTAAACTAAGTTAAGTGAACCAATTGTCTGGGCTGTAAATAAATTTAAAATTTGAAGTACATAAAAATATTTATATTTAAATAAAATGTTCATTATAAAGTTATTATTATAATAAAATTGTAGTGAATTATAACATTTGATAATATATTTTATAAATAACTATAATAAATCACAGAAGTATTTTCAGTTAATTTGTTAACCTTCTTCAACTGAAAATCATTTAAATTTAAAAAAAAAAAAATGCAATAAATTTTACAATACTTGCAAAAACAAAGTTTGCATTTAAACCATATAAAAAATTTTAATATTGCTTCCACTATTCTTTAACTATCCAACACTTACTAAAATCACTGAAATCCATTAAATTAGATTAAATGTAAATATAATAAACTATTCTTTATAGAATAATGAATTGTAATGGTGATAATATTCTATAAATAACTATAATAAACCACAGAAGTACTTCAAGTTAATTTTTTAATCTTTATCTAAAACTGATTTAAATTAAATTTAAGTTTTGAAGTAAAAATTATTTAAAATGTTTTAATTTAAATAAGTATTTGTTTTCTAAATATCTACAAAAAGATTTGTGAAGATAAATTAACTATACCTGCTTGCTTTTTATAACTAACAGAAAAATAAATCTAAATGGAGGAATTCCTTAGTGACCTTCTTTTTTTTTTTTTGTTGCATTTAAAAAAATTTTTTTAAAAAATCCATTGAAGAGAATAGATTTTATTTTTACCACTAGTAACCTTAACCACTTTTATTTTTAGGGGAAAAAGTTACGTTATCTTTATCTTTAAAATTTTTTTTTTTTTTTAATTAAAAAAAAATAATAATAAATGCAATACTTTAAGTATTGGTAGAATATTATTTGCAAATCAAATCAAATTTAAAAGAATATATGTAATATAGGGTATATGAGCACAGACTTTCACACCACCCACCTCTCTCCACTCTATCTAATAACACTGATACACCTAAACACATATATGCTGAAAAGATAAATAATCACCAATATACATATTTCATGCTAAACCAGCAATCATCAGTTGGTTCAGACTATCATCTTTAAACACATATATAGTATAAGTGCTCAGATATATATTAAGATAGACTATCCTCATAGTTTAATGGACAGGCTTCAATCCACTCCACACTCCAACTCTTCAACCGTCCATCCAATTGAAAATCTGATGATGGAATGCTCAAAGGCCACCCTGAGGCCAAGATTATTGTCACACCCATGTTGACCTAAGGTCAATCTGAACCCCACATGTACAGGACATAATCCATTTAATACATATGCAAGGATGGGCAGACATCTCTATAATGTAATAACTGAAACACAGGCTTGTTATATACCTGTGGCTATATATATGTAATATAGGGTATCTGTGCTCATATACCCTATATTACATATATATAGCCACAGGTATATAACAAGCCTGTGTTTCAGTTATTAAAAGAATATATATATATTTAAATGTTTAATTTACTTTTATTTTACTAAAACAATAACAAATATAATATCTTGTCTTTATTTATTTATTTTAAAAACAACCCACTTACAAAATAAATATAATTTTTATTTATTTTTTCCTTTATAATTATTATTATTAATTTCAATTATTTATGTTATCTTTTAATGTCATAAGCATGTTTGAGATATGTCTGCAATCATATTTCAAAATAAAATGTTAAATTATATAAATTGGTAGTTTATTCTAATATGGATGTCTGAATATATATATATTTTAAGAGTACGCTCCCAATCTATTAAAAACATAGAGGATTTGAAACAAAACACTTAATTAAAAGTATAACCCATCTACTAACACTCTTTGTTATGTAAAAACAAATTATAACATTAATTATATTATAAGTAGATTGTGACACCTTTTGTTTTTATTTTTTATTTTATGTTAAATCTATTGACTACAAAATAAAAGTAATTGATTCTAGAGACTAGCAGATAATATTAATTCTAATGAATATTTAGCAATACAGAATGATGTGGGGGTAGAAAACTTATTAAATGTTGCAGATGGGAGGCTGCTAATCATATGCATGTTAATAATTCAATTTTATAAGCTAATAACATCAGCAAGGTCTTCACCATTACCAGAATGAGAATTCACAAGGATCATGGAGAAAGCAGCAGTAAACAGAGGAACATTACTTGTCCACTGGCAAGCCATCAATTGATTATCTAGAGGATAACCAGTCAACATTAATGGATTATTAACTCCCAAGATCCAGGAATTTTCCTAATCTAGAAGGAACCAGCCATCTTACCATTTATGTACCCACATGCTAAAGGATAGTTAACTATATGGATTAACAATTTCAATTATTCAAATTATATATGTATCATGTAGAACCTATTTTTCTTTGTTATATAACTCTTTGTATTTTTTTATTGAAAGAATTGATGATCCAGTCTTATAATCATCAATCATAATTATGTAAGGGAGATCTATAGGTTATCACTATAATTTTTGATTGCAATAAAATCTAGATGCTGATACCTAGATTTACCCACTAAAGGACTAGATGACTGATTGGTGTTGAGGTGAGATTTTATCTATAAAATATTAAATGCTCGCACTAGTACAGGACAGTTTTATATGTTTATTGTTATTGTAAAATTAACTTGATTATTATTATTATTTGACTTTCCATTGCCCATGCCAAATAATTTATATATCTTTCCATTATACCATATCATTTATCCAACTTTCCATTGCCCATGCCATATCATTTATTTATCTTTCCATTGCCCATGCCATATCATTTATTTATCTTTCCATTGCCCATGCCATATCATTTTTCCAACTTTCCATTGCCCATGCCATATCATTTATTTATCTTTCCATTATCTATGCCATACTACACACATAACTCAGATGTAAATAGTTTTAGTTTATATCAAACTTATGATAATCATCATCCTAGCTTATTAGAATTGTGCATATAACTGCGAAATTTAAATATCAAGGAGTAACAGAAATATGAAGAGAACCGGTGATGTCGAGGACCTAAAGAGCAACCGTATAGTAATAATATGTATTTAGAGTTGAAATCAATATACTATCAAATGTGATACATTTATACCTGGAAAACTTTAGGGACTCAAACTCATTCCATGGTCCTTATGTACAAATAAAATGAGTGGCACAAATAGTCATTTTGTTCTGTTCCATTCTGATTAACGACCAATTATTGGTGCTAGACACTGTTCAATTGTGTCATTAGGAATCTGGTCTCATGCATAATAGACCATTTCATTACAAATGGCCCAGCCAAATGTTAGGCATGAATTACATATATTAAGACTCCAATTTTCACCCATTCCATTACAAATGGCAACTAACATGTTGGGCATGAACACAGATGGCTGTCATATCAGTTCCATTACAATATATATATATATTGTATTTATTTGGATATATTTTAGTGGACTAAAGGTTAAATTAAGAATATATTGGCTATATTTCAAATTTGTTCTTTTAATTAAAACAAATAGTATATCTACAAATAAATTTGTCAAGATAAATTGATTTATTAAACTGTGGAACAATTGAGTGCTATGAATTTCATGGATTAGGCAAAAGCATGCTCAGTGAATAATATACTTAATATGATTATAACTTTTCTTGTTTCATGTTTATAATGTGAACATAAATATTAAGTTAATGATATGAAATAAAAAAAATGGAAACAAAAACTTAATAATTAAATAGTTATGAGAGATTTTATAGTGTATAAGATTAATGATAAACATTTTAAAATATCATTAATTTGCTGTAGGATGAAAGTCTGTCAAAGTTTAAGTCATTTTCTATGATCCATATAATCTCTTTTCAATAGCACATGAATCAACTTCCTTATTTCATCCATTCATCTCACATGTGGTCTCTTTTTAATTTTTAAATATCTTGAAGTCCCCGATTAAAGTTTGACTAGTTCATCTATTATTATATCTTCTAACAATATAACTATCCCAGCTCCAATTGAATATCTTAACTTATTCAATGATGTCAAAGATCCATGTTTATTCCCCCCCCCCCACAAATTTCAATTTTTTCTGGTTACACTCGTCATAAATCTCCACATATTTTTGAATAATCTAATGTATGCATTACTTTTCTGTTAAGTGTCCAAGTTCTCATATTTACATGTAAGAACTGATAAAACATCTCTATTTATTTTTTCAAACACTTCAGCAGACTTTCATTTAATAGTAAGTTATTTATACTAAAAGTGCTTTTTTCATATTATATTTTATGATTGTTTTTTTTTTCCATTATCGAAATGAACCATGATATGTGTAGCTAGTAATTTCTTCTAATTCATGATTATTACTTTTTATTTTTTCTGTGAGAATTCATTGAACATTTTTTTACAATTCATTTTTAGTCCCACTTTTTTACTTTCATCTGATAAATTTTTGCAACATTTCATGAAGCTTTGAATGATTATTTAGAAAAACAATTACATCTTCAGCATAATCTAGATGACTTAACTAAGATCTATCTATTTTCATTTTCTTAGCTTCTTATTTTAATCAATAAAATACTTCTTATAATGTTATAAAAAGTTTTGGAAGTATGTAATAAGACCTTATCAATATTAATTTTAGAGTTACTATATAATCTAATTAAAATAGAAATAAAACATACTAACTCCTTTTTAAAACTTGTTTTTTATATGACTATTACATGAAAAAAAAATCCAACATTTCGACTATTTTATATAGTCTTTTTCAAGGCACACTAAAATAAAATAATATATATAACAAATAACACATATTCCATAAAAATAAATAAATAAACAAAAAATTACAAAATATATTCATAACCAAAATTATACATTATCTCACTCCCCTTTCCTATTGCCAACAAACACAACTCAAAAAGAAACAATTTCCTTTTATTTAAAAAAAAAATCTATATATATTCTTTAAAACATTTAATTAAAAACCTATTATTTTCTTTTCTGTTTATCTATTAACATCCTATTTAATTCTGGTTTTATTTCATTAATGCATACACCTTCTTTTATCATCCTTTCATTATATGACTTAATACATTCCAAGGCTTTATATCAAAATCCCCATGCTTAAATTTATCCATGTGAATTTAAACAGCAGAATTTTTATCACCTAAATGCTGTTTTAATCTAGTTTTTAATTTATTCTTACTAGTCCCAACATATGTCATTTCTACATTCTTTCTAAAACAACTAAAACATATTATCAAATAAACTGAATTCATAATATCTAACCTATTATAGTCCCCATTATTATTAATTAAAAGATTTAAACTTGCTTTCTTTTTATAAACTGGACAAATTAAAACATTATATTTCCTATTAATCATTTTAACTAAACTTTAATAAATAAATCTTTAGATATATTAAAACCAACATAAATAATCTTTTCTCTATTCCTACTCCTATCTAATCCCATTCTATTTCTTATTTTATTTATATTTTTATTAGAAAACAAATGTTTAACTACACCCCTAGGATAATCATTCCTAAAACATTCATTCCTAATAATAAATATGTATGAGTTTGAAGAGCAATTTTTTAATTATAATAGAAATAAACCAATTTTTTATGTTAGATATGTTGATGACTATTTTATGGTTTTCAATGGTAATAAAAGAAATGCAGATAATTTTTTGAATTATATTAATGGTAGAGTTGAAAAAATAAAATTTACTATGGAAAAAGAATATATTAATGTTATTGAATATATGGATGTTAGAATTTTTAAAAAAATTGATAGGAATGGTAGTGTTAGTATAGAAACATCTGTGTTTAGAAAAAAAAAAGTTTTTGGATTATCAAATAATTGGTTTTCAGATATTGATAATCATAGTAAAATTAATATTGTTAATAATAAAATTGTTAGGGCAATTAAGTTGTGTTCAAATAGTGATTTGTTTGGGAATGAGATTGATATTATTAGGAATGAATGTTTTAGGAATGATTATCCTAGGGGTGTAGTTAAACATTTGTTTTCTAATAAAAATATAAATAAAATAAGAAATAGAATGGGATTAGATAGGAGTAGGAATAGAGAAAAGATTATTTATGTTGGTTTTAATATATGTAAAGATTTATTTATTAAAGTTAAGAAATTAGTTAAAATGATTAATAGGAAATATAATGTTTCAATTTGTCCAGTTTATAAAAAGAAAGCATGTTTAAATCTTTTAATTAATAATAATGGGGACTATAATAGGTTAGATATTATGAATTCAGTTTATTTGATAAAATTTTTGAATTGTTTTAGAAGGAATGTAGAAATGACATATGTTGGGACTAGTAAGAATAAATTAAAAACTAGATTAAAACAGCATTTAGGTGATAAAAATTCTGCTGTTTACATTCACATGAATAAATTTAAGCATGGGGATTTTGATATAAAGCCTTTGGAATGTATTAAGTCATATAATGAAAGGATGATAAAAGAAAGTGTATACATTAATGAAATAAAACCAGAATTAAATAGGATGTTAATAGATAAACAGAAAAGAAAATAATAGGTTTTTAATTAAATGTTTTAAAGGATATATATAGATTTTTTTTTTTTAATAAAAGGAAATTGTTTCTCTTTGAGTTGTGTTTGTTGGTAATAGGAAAGGGGAGTGAGATAAGGTATATTTTTGGTTATGAATATATTTTGTAATTTTTTGTTTATTTATTTATTTTTATGGAATATGTGTTATTTGTTATATATATATTTTATTTTATTTTAGTGTGCCTTGAAAAAGACTATATAAAATAGTCGAAACGTTGGATTTTTTTTCATGTAATAGTCATATAAAAAACAAGTTTTAAAAAGGAGTTAGTATGTTTTATTTCTATTTTGGATATTTATGAACTAATCTAATCACTGTTTTTCATTTTAATAAATATTCTTTAGAATGCAGCGATATCCTGGATCTATATCTTGGTAGTCCAAAGCTTTATCAGTGTGGAAATTTCTTTCCTAATCTACAAATCCAAAATACATAATAGTAATTCACACTCATTTGTTGTTTCTATAATTTATCTGTGATTGAATGTGTTAAAAACATTTTAAAATCAAATTCGGCACCCACTCACCCACCCCCTTTGTGGTTGATTTGACATTAAAGCTTACTTGGATGAATTATAATTATTTTGGTAAAAGGCTCATGTAATTTGAATATAAGACTGATAAATTTATAATTTCTATATTTTTAATCATCTTAAATATCACTATTGTCTTTTCTCAATCCCTTGATACATCTTTATCATTTAATACATAAATTTATCAACTATTTTTCTATTTCTTCTTGCTTCTATTAAGATTCCAATAAAAAATCTATTATTTTTTTGGATAATTTCCTTTCTTCCTAGATTTAATTGCATATCTTACCTTCTTATACCAAGATATTTTAAAAGACTTGAAATTTTTTTCATTAGCTTTTTTTTTCTTATCTATTCACTGTTATATCATTGTTATTTATTTTTTATATCATTTTGCAATATCATTTCTTTTTAATGGATTATATTTAAATATTTTCATACTACTTTTCTTTATATATTGACTTATCTTAGTTCAAAATTGTTGTGACCCAAAGAATTTTGCTAAGATAATCTCTAAGTATAACAACATCCAAAGGCAGTTTTTTCAAGCTGAAATAAAAAAAATAATTATGAACAATGTCCTATATCAACTAATTGATCTAGTAATAATCTTTATTAAGAAAAAAATAAAGAAACTATTTTCTATAACAAAAGCTACCAAAGAATGATTTAATATGTTGTGTTTTATTATTATTCTGAAATTTTTTATTATACTTTAATTTATTTTGTTTCATTTGTCTGCATTTTTTTAGTTTTATAATTGTGTGTGGGTGTGTTTTAATAAGATATTTCTTATTATTTAATATATTTATTATTATTAATATTGTCCATTGCTTTCTTCAGTTGTCCATTTTAAATAAGTAAAAAAGCATTTCTTTTTTTAATAATTAACCATTATAGGGCAAAAAATTTCTCCAACACCCCCATACAGAGATTCAATGGGTCAGATAAAAATTGTAAATTTCTGGAAGTGAATTTCATTTAGTTCTGTATTTGAATACCACGTTCTAAGTATGGTATGTACATACACTGTCTACACCACAGGACTTTTTTTTTTTTTTTAAATAGAGTTTTTAAAGCTTACTTTAGAAACCAAAATTGATTGACCTGGCCATATCATCATTCATAAATAAGTGTTGTTTAGTCATAGAAGTCTTCTACTTTGACGTAGTTTCTAACAAAAAAAAAGCACAGTATTGGATATTAAATTACTATAATTTCATCATTGTATTTAAGATAATTAAATGGAAACAATATTTAGTTTTTAAAATTACATATATTATAGTAATAAACTTTTTTGTTTACAATGAATATATGCTGAGCTAAACATATGCATGTGGACATATTTCTTTGAATCTATGTAAGTAAACTACAAAATTTTTATAGGTGTCAATCAGATATATATATTCAGATAACAGCTCATAGTGCACTTAGTTAGCTACACAATTATTGGTCAGAGAATAAAATAAGAATAAAAAACTGCTCAGACTCTCATCTCCCAGTAATTAGTGAGTCAAGCTGATTGTTTTTTTCTTCTGCTAGCTGTTTTATATGAGAATCTGTTTGAGAAATTTTTATTCAACACTTGTCTATTTAAAGACTATTCTCTATGAAATATTTTGTACTTCTAAGATTATAAGATAATATTATTCTTTTGAGTTTAGCTGTCTGATATTCAGACTTTACATTTATTCACAGAGGGCACTACTGAAATATCTTAACTTTATGGTGATTTGGATGTTTTCTAAGATTTATATATTTTCCCAAAAAAGTCAATCATTTCAAATTATTTGATAATTTTTATTATTATGTAAAATTGTAAAGGCTTTTAACTTATATAGTGTGTCTGTTATTCTCCACAATCTATGATTTTTTTTACATGATAATAAATAAAAAAAATTATCACTTGATAAAAAAATAATCAAGACTGCTCATCATGACTAAAAGTTATCACTGTTGACATTTATTTTATTATTTAAATATTATATATTTATAATATTCTTTCTATTATATCATTATTGCTTTGTAATTGAAAGATGGATAATTAAGGTCTTTCACTGCTTGCATCTATGTTTTATTAATTCAATCATCAAATTTAGAGTTATTAATCTTTATTTTTCAGCTACGTATTATTATTATTATTTTTAGATCGTTTATTCAGTATTGTTATTTAGAGGTTAATCACCACAAAAGTTAATTTCTATTTATTTTAAATATATATATATATATAAAGAAATTAAATATAGGGGATTTGAACTCAGATTTTCAAGCAACCTTCAAACAATAGACATAAATCTTTGTGGTAGTTTTTCCCTTGCTATAAATAACGATTTATAATTCAAACCTTTATTATTTTATTAAAACAGGCCAAACTCACTATACGTATTGCCACACACAGCAATATGTATAGTGAGTTTTTGCCTGTTTTAAAACAGTTATACACAAGCATAAGAAATGGTGGTCATGTGATGTTTATTATTTAATTGTAATATTATTTAATTTAGATATGTATATAACAAAATATAAGTTTTAAAAAACATATTGTGAATAGTAAAAATTTTATTGCATAACTAGATCTTGCATTCAGTAAATTCATAATAAATCAAGTTCATAGAGTGTTTTGAAGTTTTAACAAAACTTGTTAACAAGTAGAAATATATCAATATAAAATCTAGGCTAACCATTCAAAGTTGTCACTTTTGTTTTTGACTATCTTTTTCAAAAATCAAAGGTTATAAATTGCTTTAACTGGAATAACCTGACCTTAGAGTCTGTAAACTTTTTAAACAGGTATGAATGAGCTCAATAGAGATTTTAAAATGTGTAAACATTCTTATAAAATGAAAGACATGCAATGATTATTTACTCCTGAAAAACTTTTTGCATATAAAAACTAAGTCTGTTTTCAAAATAAAAGCTACAAATGGAAAACATTTGTTTAAAAAATGAAATTGTTTAGTAATATGATCTAAAGATATATTGTAAAACCTGTTAACAAATTTTTCAGGAAAAAACTGAATAATGAATTAGAGTTTTAAATTTTAACAGAGCCTATCTTTATTCAAGAATGAAGTCATTTATTAGACAACTACAACAGATAAACATGGTATTAGATAAAATAGCTAGTTCAACTTTCAACATTACAATGAACTAGTATATTGGAATGCCATTTATTTTTATGCTATCTATTATATCCCAGAAGGGGGCAATATTTAACTACACTAAACAAGTTAATCTTATTTTAATAATAAATAAAATTTAGTTATATAATATTGATACTTTAAATGAAAATATTTATATGTAATAATGTTATAAACGATGTCTGTATTATAGATATATAACCTTTTTAATACAAACTTGTTAAATTAGGTTATGTGACATACGACTTGATTTCTTTGTATATATAATCCATATATATATATATGTATTCATATATATATATATGAATTTAATAGATACAATTTTTTTTGTTTTGCATATAAAATAAAATCATGCACAAAGAATAGATAGATAAGTTTATATATCAATTTTGATAAAATGTGTTATCCATTGTTAATTGTCAATAAATATTATTGGACTGGATATAGGGAAAGGATGTTGAAATCATGACTTTATATAACTGATTGTCATATAGAATTGTTTCCTGGATATGATGTTACCTGTTAAGAATAGATGTACTATTATTATCAAACAGCTAATAAAGATTTTAATTGTATTTTTATATAGTCTGTTATATTTTGTTTATGTTAGTTTTAGGATGGGATTTAATGATTTTATGATATTATGTCAATATTGAAAAAATTTCTTATTGCAATTATTTAATTTGAAGTAATTATTTCAAATTGATATTCTTTAAATACATGTAATATAACTATTTTTATTGCCTAAGAATATAATACTTATTTTAATACACAAAGTCATTATGGAGTGGAAGGTTTACTAAGGTGTTTTTTTAGTTCAATAACAAACTACAGTATTTCTTTTGGTAACATTTATCACAGCCTGCAAAAATTTAATTAAAATAATATTATTATTGTCTTACACTTCATTCAATATTTTTTTTAATAGCAAAAGAGAATAACTTTTTTAAAATAAAATAAACATTGTCATATGGGGGTTCACATGGTTATGATTGACTATTTGACATTAATGCAAGAGAGAATGGGGACTGCTTATAAGTTTGTTAAAATTTTTCATTAGGAATCTGACTTGAAAATTAAGTAATATATTCAAAATTATTTAGTCAAGCGTTGGTGGCCGAGTGGTCAGCACAGCTGACTTACAAGCAGTTGTCCTGGGTTCACTTCCCGGCCGATGCTTTGGCACATGAAAAAAAAAATTATTTGGTCCATGAACAAGTTTATAAATTTTTTATAATAAATAAAATTTTACTGAATGCTCATTATTGTTTCATCTTTTTCCAATTTTTTTTTTTAATCACTATTTTATCAATTTTTGTTTTTCTTGTAAATTTTCTGTTTATCAATTTTTTTTTTTTCTTAAAGTAATTATCTTAAACAATTTGCTTTTCCTTAACATTTCCATGCTGTTCATTACAGCATACATTTTGCTGCTTGATTGTGAAATTTTTTATCCAAAACTTTCATTTTTAATTATTTTTATTCAAACATTTAAAATTAACTTTAATAAATATTTATTATCTTTTAATATTTCTCATTATTTTTCAAATAAAGTTTTATACTTTGCATTTTTGTATATTTCCAAAATATTGAATTCCTTGTTATAGTTTGATTCAGCAGAAAATATCGAATATTGCGGATTTTATATTGTTTGAGATATAGTTATGTTAGAAATTTGCCATTGTCCTAAAGTTGATAAAATGTGAAATAGAATGCTTCATATTTTGTTGAAGATTTATTTAGATAAAATTATAATTATTCAAATATGATAATTCTTATGATTATTAAAGTCTATTTTATATATATTGAAGTCTAATAAAAATTATGCAATATTTTTTTTTATAGTTAAGATATAATTACAATTTTAATTTAATATACCTGTTGGCTTACTGTATTCTCATCTACCATATTATTTTCACTTATAACATTTCACAAAATTGACAGTAGGTTTATAAAATATGGAAGGACAGATTTATTTTTACCTCCATGCTTACACATTTTTGCCCATATTATGTGGTTTAATGATTAGCCAGAATAATACCAAATTCATCTCATGAGAATTTTCTTTACATTAGTGCTCTACACAATCAATCTATATGTCAGAAATTCTAACAGTTTTACTTAGATTAGAATGAATGCTTGTATAATAGTATATTCATAGTAGTATGTTTTACATTTCTAATTTCTTATTTTGTTTGGTATTGGCTCTAATATATATATATAACATAAACTGATATTACGGATCAAATTTACTGACAAATCAAAGTTATGAGCATTTATTTTCCTAAAACTTTTGTTAAATTATAATTGTATTTATTAATCAATCACAAGAAATATGTAAAAGTGTAACCGAAAAATAATTTTGTATGAGAAATGAAGTTTGGATCCCACTGAATTTATTTTTAAAAAATTAAGCAGTGAATATTGATCATGCATAAAATTTAATTGAATGATTTCCTGAGTAATACATTATATCAAAAAATAATAATAATTATTATTAATTACTAATTTGAATAGTGAAATAATAATTAATTGGCACAAAGAAATTTGTGAAATGTAGAATAGAATGCAATCTTGAGGAAAGAAAGAAGAATTTGAATTAATTTTTAAACTAAATGCCATCAACAATGTAATAAAATTACTTGAAATAGTGGCTTCTATTTGATTTTCAAACCAGTCACATGTGGATATTATTTTTGTCTCATTATATCTAAAGATATTTTGTATAGAGTTAGGGGTTATTACTATTAGGCTAACTAAGCAACTGCTTAGATATAGAGCTCAACAAGCGTTGTTAGCCGAGAGGTCATCACACTCGCCTTGCAACAAACAGTTGGTTGCAGACGGGTGTGGGTTCGCGTCCCGGCTGATGCTATGACATATGGAAAAAAAAAAGTGATATATTACTGACTTTTAAAGTTAACATTTAATTGTTTGTGACTGATACTGTAACACATGTTTATAAATAATCAAAATTGGTCTTTTTGTGGTTCGAGGGGGAGGGGGGTAGTATTTTTCTTAATGTGCAAAACAGTCTGGGGCAATCCTGAATAGAATCCAAAGTTCTAAAAAAAAATAGCTTTCTTAAAAGATAATTTATTGAAATGAACTTAATTTTGCCTAATTAATAACTTTTTTTTTCTATTTTGTTTAAAATATATAAATAGTTAAAAAGATAATTTATTATACCAGCCTCCATTTTCAAAATTGTATTAGATATTCTTAATGAAGTATTAACTGAAACACAGGCTTATTATATACCTGTGTCTATATATGTAATATATAGGGTATATGAGTTCAGACTTTCACATGGCCCACCACTATATCTCACAATACTGATACATTTGAACCCATATATGTCGAAAAGATAAATAATCACCAATATCCGTATTTCATGCTAAACTAGCAATCATCAGTTGGTCCAGATTACCATCTGTACACATTTATGATATAAGTGCTCATATATATATATTAAGATAGCCAATCTTCATACTTTAATGGACAGGCTTCAATCCACTCCACACTCCAAACGTCTGTTAGCTTAACATTTAGATATATTTTTATAATAATAAAAAATATTAAAGTTGTTTATTGTGTTAATATTGGAAAATAGGATTAACTCTGTGGGAAATCTGATTAGATTGTGCTGCAGTTTTTTTTCTATCTAATATTTTTAAATATCACTGTTTAAAAAAAGTTTTTCTGATTTATTATCTTTCTTATTTTTTAATTAAAAATCTGGTAGAGATAATATTCAAATGCCCAGTATAATTTAATGCATTTGAATATTATTTCTACCGAATTACAATTAAAAAATAAGGAAGATAATAAATCGAAAACTTTTTTTTAATGATGTTTATTAAAAAATATTATAGAAAAACTCCGTACTGATCTAATCGAATTTCCTTACAGAGTTAATCTGGCCTCCAATATTAACACAATAAACAACTTTAATATTTTTATTATTATAAAAATATATCTAAATGTTAAGCTAACAATTTGTGAAGTGTAGGTAACTTCTGTCCATTAAAAATGAAGTGTATCTTTAATATATATATATGAGCGCCTATCATAAATGTTTGTACGGATGGTAATCTGTAACTGATAATTTAACTAGTTTAGCATGAAATACGGATATTGGTGATTATTTATCTTTTTCGACATATATGAAGGTTCAATCTTATTGTGAATATGTGGGTATGTGAAGTCTGAACTCATATACCCTATATATTATTATATGTTTTTACAGGTAGCGCTATAAGCCTGTGTTTCGGATGTCTCATTAAGAATATCTAATACAATTTTGAAGCGGAAAACGATAATAAATTATCTTTTTAACTATTTATATATTTTAAACAAATAGAAAAGTTATTAGTAGGCAAAAATTGGATTCATTTCAATAAATTATCTTTTAGAAAAGCTATTTTTTTAGAACTTTAGTTCAAAGTTGCCCCGAACTATTTTACTGTTAAGAAAATACCCCCCTCGAACAAAAGACAATTTTGATTTATAAACATGTGTTGTATCAGTGCAGACAATTAAATGTTAACTTTAAAAGTCAGTAATAACTCTTTTTTTCCATATGTCAAAGCATCAGCGGAGACAGCGAACCGTCTGCAATAGCTGACTATTTACAAGCTGAGATGAATATTTTCATTTACGAAAACTTGTTGAAGCTCTATATACAAGCAGTTGCTTAGTTAGCTAATAACCTAACTTCATATCTTTTAGATATAATGGACAAAATATCCACATGTATTTGGTTTTGAAAATAAATACTATTTCAAATATTTATTACATTGTTGATGGCATTTAGTTTAAAAAAATTAATTATACTTTTCAAGATTACATTCTATACACATTTCACAAACAACATTGTAATTAATTATTATTTCACTATTCAAATTAGTAATTAATAATAATTATTATTATTTTTTGATATAATGTATTACTCAGGAAATCATTCAATTAAATTTTATGCATGATCAATATTCACTGCTTAATTTTAAAATAAATTCGGTGGGATATCAACTTCGTTTCTCATATGCTTATTTTTTGATTTACTTTTATATTTCTTGTGATTGTTAATAAATACAATTACTCAACAAAAGTTTAGGAAAATAAATGCTCCTTAACAAATTTGTCGATAAGTGAATCCATATCAGTTTATATTATATATATATATTAAAATTAATACAAACAAATAAGAAATTAAAATGTAAAACATACTACTATATATTATACAAGCATTCATTCTAATCCTAAATGTTAAATTTGACATATAGATTGATTGTGTAAAACACTAATCTCAAGAAAATTCTCATGAGACTATTGTATTCTGGCTAATCATTAAAAACCACAATATCAGGCTTAAATATTTAATAGTATGAAATAAAATAAATCTGTCACTCCATATTTATAAACCTACTGTCAATTTTGTGAAATATTATAAAGTGAAAATAATATGGTAGATGAAATTACAACAAATAACTAGGTATATTAAATTAAAATTGTAATTATATCTTAACTAAAAAGTATTGCATAATTTTTTATTAGACTTCAATATATATAAAATAGACTTTAATAATCATAAAAAATTATCATATTTGAATAATTACTGAATTATCTAAATAAATCTTCAACAAAATATGAAACTTTCTATTCACATTTTATCAACTTTAGGACAATAACAAATTTCTAGCATAACTATATCTCAAACAATATAAAATCACTTAATGATATTTTCTGCTGAATTCAAACTATAACAAGGAATTCAATATTTTTGGAAATATACAAAAAGCGAAGTAAAACTGAAAAATAATGAGTAATAAGATAATAAATATTTATTAGATTAATTTTAAATGTTTAATTAAAAATGAAAGTTTTGGATAAAAAATTTCGCAATCAAGCAACAGAATGTATGCTGTAATGAGCTGGCGTAATGTTGGGAAAAAGCAAATTGTTTAAAGATTTAATTGCGCAAATGATAAACAGAAAATTTACGGAAAAACAAATTGATAAAATGTGATTAAAAAAAATTGGAAAATGAAGTGGCATTCAGTAAATTTTTATTTGTATAGAAAAATTTTTATAAACATTCATGGACAAATAATTTTTTTTTTCGTAATATATATCGGCGAGAGAATGAAGCCCAGGACAACTACTTGTAAGTCAACTATTGCTGACCGCTTTCGATAACGCTGATAAACAATTTTGAATATGTGCCAATTTTCAAGTCAGACTTCTAATGAAAAATTTTAACAAACAACAGTCTACATTCTCTCTTTTGCATTGTGTCAAATAGTCAATCTGGCCATGTGGTTTAGCATGACAATGTTTATTTTATTTTAAAAAAGTTCTCTTTTTGCTTATTAAAATATTGAATAGTATAGACAATAATAATATTATTTTAATTAAATTTTGCGAGGCTGTGATAAATGTTACCAAAATACTGTAATTTGTTGTTAGACTAAAAAAACACCTTAATAAACCTTCACGCTCATAATGACTTTTGTGTATTAAAATAAGTATTATATTCTTATAAGCAATAAAAATAGTTATATTACACATGTATTTAAGAATATGTTTGAAATTTAATTACTTCAAATTAAATAATTATAATAAGAAGAATTTTTTCAATATTATATTAATCATAAAATCATTAAATCCATCCTAAAACTAACATGGAAAGCAAAATATAACAGACTATATAAAAATACAATTAAATCTTTATTGCTGTTTGATAATAATGAAATTACATCTATTTGTAACGAAGTAACATCATATCGAAACAATTCTATATGACAATCAGGTTATATAAAGTCATGATTTCAACATCTTTTCCCTATACCACGTCAATAATATTTTATTGACAATTAATGGATAACATTTTAAAGTGATATAAACTTATCTATCTATTCTTTTGTGCATGATTTTATTTTATATGCAAAACAAAAAATTGTATCTATTAAACCATATATATATATATGAATCATATATATATATATAGTTATATATACAAAGAAATCAGGTCATTAATTTATTTAGTTTATTAAAAGATTATATCTATATTACGGGCATCGTTTACTGTATTATTACATATAAATATTTTCATTTTAAAAATATCAACTAACTAGAATTTTATTTATTATTAAAATAAGATTAACTGTTTATTTTAACAGTTAAATATTGCCCCCTTCTAGGCTATAATAGATTAGCATAAAAATAAATGAAAAAAATTCCAATATATAGTTCATTGTAATGTTAGTTGGACTTTAAAACTATTTATACAATACCATGTTTATCTGTTGTAGTTGTCTAATAAAATGACTTCATTCTTATTAAAATTTAAAACTCTAATTCATTATTCGGATTTTTTCCTGAAAAATTTATTGTAAATTTTACAATATCTTTTAGATCATATTACCCAAACAATTTCATTTTTTAAACAAAATGTTTTTCCATTTTATTTTGAAAACAGACCCAGACACATATGCAAAAAATTTTTTTATAATCATTTACGTATCTTTATTTATAAGGTAACACACATTTTAAACTACTATTGAGCTCATTCTACAATTTAAAAGTTTACGAACTCTAAGGTCAGGTTATTCCAGTTAAAAACAATTTATAACCTTTTGATTTTTGAAAAGATAGTCAAATAAAAGTGACAACTTGTTAACTAGATTTATATTGATATATTTCTACTTGTTAACAAATTTTGTTAAAACTTCAAAACACTCTATGAACTTGATTTATTATGAATTTACTGAATGCAAGGTTATAATAATAATAAATTTTTATTTACAATATATATTTTAAAACATATTTTGTTATATATATCTAAAGTGAGTGGATATTACAATTAAATAATAAACATCACGCGTTCTGCTCTTTGTGTATAACTGTTTTAAAACAGGCAAAAACTCACTATACATATTGCTGTGTGGTGGCAGTCTGCTAGCCTGTTTTTTAATAAAATAATAAAGGTTTGTATAAATCGTTATTTATAACAGGGAAAAACTACAAAAATTTATGTCTGAAAGGTGCTTGAAATCTGGTTCCAAATCCCATATTTAATTTCTTTATATATATATATATTTAAAATAAATAGAAATAACTTTTTGTGGTGATGTACTCTAATAACAATACTGAATAAACGATCTAAAATGTAATGTATCATTAGCTGAAAAATAAAGGTTAATAACTCCTAAATTTGATGATTGAGTAATAAAACATAGATGCAAGCAGTGAAGACCTTAATTAATACATCTTTCAGTACAAAGCAATAATGATATAATAAGAAAGAATATTATAAATATATAATATTTAAATAATAAAATAAATGTCAACAGTGTGCTTTTAGTCATGATGAAACAGTCTTGATTATTTTTTTATCAAGTGATAATTTTTTATTTGTATCATGTAAAATATAGTTATTGAGTATAACTGACACCTATAAGATTAAAAGCACATTTTACATAATATTTCAAAAATTATCAAGCGGCTGGTGATACCATTTTTGGGAAATATAAATCTTTAAGAAAACATCCAAATCTCATAAAGTTAAGATATTCGAGTAGTGCCTGCTAGTGAATAAATGTAAAGTCTGAATATCAGACAACTAGAAAGAAAATAATATTATCTTATAATCTTAAATTTTAAAAAATATTTCATAGAAGAATAGTCTTTAGACAAGTGTTGAATAAAAATTTCTCAAACAGATTCTCATAAAAAACAACTAGCAGAAAGAAAAAACAATCCTTCACTACTGGGAGATAGTTCTTATTTTATTCTCTGATTAATAATTGTGTAGCTAACTAAAAGGTATTATCTGAATTTATATATCTGATTGATTTTTATATAAAAATTTTGTAGTTCTACATAGATTCAAGAAATTAATATGTCCACATGCATATGTTTAACTCAGCATATATATTCATTGTAAACAAAAAAGTTTAATTACTATGTAATTTTAAAAGCTAAATATTGTTTCCATTTAATTATCTTAGTAATGATGAAATTATAGTAAATTTAATATCAATACTGTTTTTAATTGAAAACTTCGTCAAGTAGAAGACTTCTATATTTAAACAACTTATTTATGAATGATGATAGATCAATCAATTTTGGTTCAAAAGTAAACTTTAAACTCTATTTAAAAAAGTCTGTGGTGTAGACTTGGTATGTACATACCGATGCTAAGCGTGGTATTCAAATACCAGAACTAAGCACAATTTTTGTGACCCATTAGTCTGTATGGGGGTGTTGGAAAATTTTTGCTATATGGTTAATTATTAAAAAAAGAATGCTTTTTATTTAAAATGGACAACTGAAAGAAAGCAATATTAATAATAATAAATATATTAAATAATAAACAATAAACACACCTATAAAACTAAAAAAATACGAACAAATGAAACAAAAATAAATTAAAAGTATAATAAAAAATTTCAGAATAATAATAAAACACAACATAATAAATCATTCTTTGGTAGCTTTGATATAGAAAATAGTTTCTTTATTTTTTCTTAATAAGATTATTACTAAGATCAATTGATTGATAGAGACATTGTTCATATTTTTTTATTCCTTGAAAAAACGCCTTGGATGTTGATATACTTAGAGATTATCTTAGCAAAATTTAACAGGTCTAGAATTACAGACTAAGATAAGTCAATATATAAGAAAATAGTATGAAATATTTAAATATAATCCATTAAAATTATAAAATGATATAAAAAATAAATAACAATATAACGAATGAATAGATAAGAAAAGCTAATGAAAAAAAAATTTCAAAGTCTTTAAAATATCTTGGTATGAAAGGTAGATATGCAATAAATATTAGGAAGAAGAAGGAAATTATCAAAAAAATAATAGATTTTTATTGGAATCTTAATAAACAGGAAAAATAGAAAATGATTAAATTTATGTATTAAATGATAAAGATATCAGAAGTTGAAAATTAATGAAACTATTTAAGATGATTAAAAATCATAAATTATAAATTTATCAGGTTCTTATATTCAAATTACATGAGCTACTACCAAAATAATTATATTCATCCAATGCTTTAATATCAAATCAACCACAAAGGAATTGGGTGAGTGGACGAGTGATTTTTAAAGCATAACACACATTCAATCTGGATAAATTATAAAACAACAAATGATGTGAGTTACAATAGTAATTTTGGATTTGTAGGTAGAGCGTTTTTTTTTACTATTTTTAGTTCTACAGATATAGATCTAATAAGCTTTACATTATAAAATTATTTATTAAAATGAAAAACAGTGATTGGAGTTCATAAATATCCAAAATAGAAATAAAACATACTAACTCCTTTTTTAAATTTTGTTTTTTTATATGACTATTATTTCCTGAAAAAAAAATCAGCGTTTAGAGCCGTTTCTATGGTCTTTTTCAAGGCACTAAAATCAAATAAAATATATATAACAAATAACATACTCCATAAAAATAAATAAATAAACAAAAAATTAGAATATATATTCATAAACAAAAATATACCTTATCTCACTCCCCTTTCCTATTGCCAACAGAACACAACTCAAAGAGGAAACAATTTCCTTTTCATTAAAAAAAAAAAAAAAATCTATATATATCCTTTAAAACATTTAATTAAAAACCTATTATTTTCTTTTTCTGTTTATCTATTAACATGCTGTTTAATTCTGGTTTTATTTCATTAATGTATACCCTTCTTTTATCATCCTTTCATTATTATGACTTAATACATTCAAAGGCTTTTCATATCAAAATCCCCATGCTTAAATTTTATTCATGTGAATGTAAACTTAACAAATTTTATCAACCTAAATGATATTTTAATTTAGTTTTTAATTTATTTCTTACTAGTCCCAACATATGTCAGATTTCTACATTCCCTTCTGAAACAATTCAAAAATTTTTCAAATAAACTGAATTCATAATATCTAACCCTATTATAGTCCCCGTTGTATTAATTAAAAGATTTAAACATCTTTCTTTTTATAAACTGGACAAATTGAAACATTATTATTTTTATTGTAATTTTAACTTAATTTCTTAACTTTTTAATAAATAGTCTTTACATATATTAAAACCAACATAAATTAAATCTTTTCTCTTATTCCCTATATCTAATCCCATTCTATTTCTTATTTTTATTTATATTTTTATTAGAAAACAAATGTTTAACTACACCCTAGGATAATCATTCCTCAAAACATTCATTCCTAGATAATTAATCCCCAATCTCCATTCCCAAACAAATCGCTATTTGAACGCCAACTTAATTGCCTAACACATTATTAACAATATTAATTTTACTATGATTATCAATATCTGATATTTATTGTCCAAAAACCTTTTTTCAACACAGATGTTTCTATACTAACACTACCATTCTATCAATTTTTTTTTAAAAAATTCAACATCCCATATATTCAATAACGATGGTATATTTCTTTCCCATAATTAAATTTTATTTTTTCAACTCTTTACCATTAATATAGTTCAAAAATTATCTCTGCATTTCTTTTATTACCATGGTCATCAACATATACAGATAAAAGGCTTTGCTAAGAGATATTTAATTTAAAGAGATAATTACAATTAAAGAGGAAAAAGAATTAAAAGATATTTTTTTTATATTTTTATTAAAAAGGTATATTTTTTAAAAAAAAAAAGATCTTGTATTAAAATTTCCACGATTTAATGCTTAAAAAGTATAATATCCATACAGAAGTGCCATTCTATAAGACAAAATTTAAGATGCAGGTTTGTGCATAAAATGTTTCACCATCTGAAATATCTCAAACTATTTCGGTTTATGAAAGTTACTCATAATCTGGACTCTAGATCTTAATGCAATTTTCAGGCCATTCTAAACTCCTATATAACTACTAAACTATGAGAATGTGGGAATTGAAAACAGATATTTTCCATCTAAGCCTGTCATCTGTGTTTTCAATTTTATTCTCATAGTTTAGTAGTTATATAGAGTTAAAAGGTGGCTGCTGAGAGGGTTGCATTAGATCCTAAGATCTAGGTAGCAGTTTCCAGATCCGCTCTCACTGGAAGAAGGCCATAAGCCAGAAACTAGTTTGGGGATACAGGGATGCAGGCACTAGATAGGGATTTTGGCGTACAAGCCTTCTGGCATCCATTGATTACTCTGTCTTGCTTAGCGGCACTACTCGCATGGAGAGAGTTTTGCCTATTATACCAGTATGAAGCATGGAAGATAGTGATCATGTGATTTAATGCTTAAAGTTAGATACCAAAATAAAGATAATAATTATTATGTATTTTTGGTTGTAATAGAATGGAAAAAGAATTTTGTTATTAATTTAACTAATAATATTTTAGTGATGAAGAGATGAATTTTACATTATACCACAAATAATAAATAGACTCAAAGGCAGATTATTGAAATTATGGTAAAAAGCGCAATGTAATAAGATTAATGATAATAATTAATAGATTTTATTTAATGAATTGAAATTTGACGTGGGTATTTACTAAAAATAAAGAGATAGTAAAGAAAGAGAATAATTGTAAGTTTTAATACGTATTATTAAAAATATAAATGATAAATATGGAGATTTATTTATTTTTTTAAAAGGTGATAAAACATAGAGTATAGTTACTTTAAACAAGAGTGAATATAATACAAAATGTTAAACTTATTAAAAGGAAGAATGTTTCTCTAAATTAATAAAGATGAGTATGTTAATGAATAAAAGGTTAATAATATTAATAAAGGTAAATAAGAAAATTATATTCATGCTTAAATTAAAAGAATGGGATATAAAATGTGCAAAAATTCAGTTTACCTAAAATACATAACCTTGGTATTCAATGCGGCCACTATTAAGTTGCTTATTACGCAGAAAATATTACTTAAAAAATATATTGAATTACTTGAAAGAAGTTAATAATTTTAATACAGTTTATTAGTAAATTGAAAAGTTTTGTGAAGGTAATAAAAATTTGGTTTTTGTGTTAGATATAGTTAGTATGTATACTAACATTGATCCGAGGTTATTTGTTGTTTCCAGATTTATATAATATGATAGTAGTAAAATTAAAAAATATTGAGGGTTTTTTATATGAAATATTATGATTGTTGTAGGGAATCTTATTTTTAAATATAACTTTTATACAAAAAGAAGGTTTAAGTATAATAGTCTGAGTGGTTTTTTGGCAGGAAATATATGCGTCTAAGTTTCCTGAAGAGCAATTTTTTATTCATAATAGAAATAAAACCACTTTATGTTAGATATGTTGATGACTATTTTATGGTTTTCAATGGTAATGTAAGAAATGCAGATAATTTTTTGAGTTATATTAATGTTAGATTAAAAATAAAATTTTATTATGGTAATATATTAATGTTATTGAATATATAGATAGAACTTAAAAAATTGATAGAACGGTAGTGTTAGTAAAGAAACATCTGTGTTTAGAAAAAAACATTTTTCAAAAATTAATTTTCAGATATTAATAATTGTATAAATAATATTATTAATAATAATATTAGGGCAATGTTGTGCTTCCAAAAATAGTACTTGTTTGGGAATGAGATTTATATTAGGAAATGAATGTTTCATGAATTATTTATTCAGTAGTTAAACATTTCCGTGGTTTCCAATTCTAAAAATATAAATAAAATAAGAAATAGAATGGGATTAGATAGGAGTAGGGATTGAGAGAAAAGATTATTTCGCGTTGGTTTTAATATATCTCCAAAGATTTATTTATTAAAGTTAAGAAATTAGTTAAAAATGATTAATAGGAAATATAAATGCTTCAATTCCGTCCAGTTTATAAAAGAAAGCAAGTTTAAATCTTTTAATTAATAATAATGGAGACTATAATAGGCTAGATATTATGAATTCAGCTCTATTTGATAAAAATGTTTCCGAATTGTTTTAGAAATAAATGTAGAAATAACATATGTTGGGGACTCAGTAAGAATAAATTAAAAAACTAGATTAAAAACGACATTTAGGTGATAAAAATTTTGCTGTTTGTCATTCTCATGAATAAATTTAGGCATGGGGATCTTTGATATAAAGCCTTTGGAATGTATTAAGTCATATAATGAAAGTGATGATGCCAGAAAGTGTATACATCAATGAAATAAACCAGAATTTCGTAGGATGTTAATAGATAAACAGAAAAGAAAATAATAGGTTTTTAATTAAATATTTTTAAAGGATATATATAGATTTTATTTATTTTTTTAATAAAAAAGGAAATTGTTTCTCTCTTGGAGTTGTGTTTGTTGCGTGCTAGAAAGTGGGAGTGAGATAAGGTAAATTTTTTGGTTATGAATATATTTTGTAATTTTTTATTTATTTATTTATTTTTATGGAATGTGTTATTTGTTATATATATATATTTTATTTTAGTGTGCCTTGAAAAAGACTATATAAAATAGTTGAAACATTGGATTTTTTTTTTTTTTCATGATTATAGTCATATAAAAAACAAGCCTTAAAAAGCGAGGAGTTAGTTTGTTTTATTCTCTATTTTGGATATTTTAGCGAACTATTTTTGAAAAGAATCTCTGTGCTTGATATATTAAAATGAAAATAATATATAAAGATAAATTCTCAACTATTATATATAGTCTTAACCTAACGGAAGCAAACCTCATTAACTTCAAAATCCCAAGAATTCCGAATTTTAACGTTAACAGTTTGTCTGTTGATTACAATTCATTTTATTTCAATTTATTAAAATTATCTCTTAATTTTTTCTTTTATTATATATACTTGAGTTTAAATGTAATTATAGGAGATTTGAACACAGACTTTCAGCTACTCACTCTATAATCTCATTCAACACGTACACGCGATCATATATATGTGAAAAATAAATGTTATTCAATACAGGTATTTCTGCGCTATCAGTTGGAATTTTAATTTCTTTTTTTTTTTTATTTATCTTCGTAAAGAAGCATTTCTTTTTCTTTTCTTTTTCAACTTAGAAGTTTTTAGCAAATTTTAATTTTAAGAGGTGGAGGGTGGAGTAAGATTGAAACTCCGTTCCTTATTAAAGTATGAAAATTTTGCTGTCGTAATTATAACTGATATCTCGAGCGCTGATTATATATGCGCGTGCGGGAGACGATGACTGGACCAACTGATGAACGCTGGTTCAGCATGAAATACGTGTATTGGAGATTACTTATAAATGTGTGCGGGTCATGCGTATCGGTTGTATAAGATGGAGTGGTTAACTGTGGGGGAACTTGAAGGTCTGAGTTCAAATCCGTTCTAAAAAAATATTTTTTAACTTCATAGTATAGGGCAATTAAAAATTTTTGATTTGAATATTCAATAATGATAAATATTTGATTAATTTAATTTCTTTTAAAGTCAATCCAAGTTTCATTTTGTAGAAGGAAAAAGTAAATTGGCGAAATATAATATTTTGGTATTTCAATTCTCAAATTCCAAAATCATATTAACGAGACTTTTACTGTGTGTGTGTGTGTGCATATATATGCCTCGCAATTGTTTGGAATCTTTAAATGACAATAATGAATTTGTCTTTATAGAATACATAGGAAAGTGTGCATACATATCCGTAAAATTAATAGTTTGAAAAAGACATTCAATTTTAATAGCAGCTTAGAAGAAATAAACTTAAGTAGGCAAAGCAAGATTTTCACGATTTCAAACCCAAAATGCTCGAGACCCAATAATCGTATGGAGTAAATAAATAGATTTTGTAAAAACGAAAATGATTTATGTAAAGTCACTTCTGGAAAAAAATCGAATATTTTTTTAAAAACCACAAGAAAACATGAGCAGATAGCAATGACTTATAAATCAGTAAACAAAACTTAAGGCAGAAAAAGAATTCAAATTTAAATAAATTGAGAGAAAATCTTACTGAGTCATATAAAGTCGAAATAAAAACAAGCTCTAGTTAGATAATTTGAAAAATCAAGATTGTCTTGTAAAAAAAAAAAAAAGATTAGAAAATAGATAAATATAATTACAACATACAAAGGATTAATTTCAGCTGATTTTAATCAGATCGACAGGATGCTTTGTTTTCATACATTAGTCACTGCTTTTTGCCAAAAAAAGATAATGGCCTATGCATTCATATATATATATAGTTGTTTTGTAATAGTTTACTATCTGTAATTTAACAATACTACCGAATATATTTGTATAATAATAATATACGTACATATTTGTACTAACTTATGTAACTAATAGAAAGAAAGAGATTAGTTAAGTATTCGGTGCATGTAGCAAAAATAAGGTAAACGTTTTGGATTTAATAACAAAAGTATATAACACATGCTTGAATAACTTCACCACTAAAAAATATTTGCAATTATTGACTCAGGGAATTCTTAAATTATATCAGGTAGAGAAAATAGACCATATAAGGTCGAACCATGTACGATCACACCAAACTTATGAGTGCTAGGTATTCCAACTCTCCATAAGAGCTACATGCAAAAGTGAGTTAGGTAAATGTGGACTCAGAAAACTCCACGCCTCGGAAATGTGAAAGCAGGACTAGGTCACTCCTAACCTTTTATTATTTTGTATGCTTTTATATTAAATCATTTTAATTATCTGACATGTCTCTTATCAAATATTAAACTGATATTGCTCCAGCTCATGATTCCGACTGGGAAAATATATGGCACAACTTTATAAAGTCACCACATACAGAACACAGGAATCACCTAAAAGCTATAGTAAAATGGATTGGAGCAAATGCACACACCTTGTATTGAAAACAATAGAAAAATAAAAGAATTTACTATGAAAGAAAAACATTCAAGTGGAAATTTTGCTAATTTCAAAAAGTAACTGCATGATAAAAAGCCATTTTACTGAAAACTGCTACTAACAAGTCACTAACTGAATAAAGCTTAATGGTGACTATGTTTAAAGACCAATTATTACTATCAACGATTGTTTGCATACATTTGCATGATATCTTTTGTTTTGAGACATCTTTTAAATCTCAAACCGAGGAAATTTTAATATGCTTATTAAATTTTAATATAAATAAAGTGATGTTTTCTGTGGCAAACTCACAAGTGCATTGCAACTTCTATATATCAAAACAGGCAAAACTCACTATGCTTATTGCCGCTTCGCAGCAAGCTAGGAGTAATCGAAATGGATGCCAGAATCACTCCTAACTGATTGCAATGTGGCACATGCGTGCAGTGAGTTTTGCCTGTTTTGACAGCAGTTATAAGCAAGCATAAGAAATGGTGATCATGTGATGTTTATTGAATTTCTATATATCTGAGCAGAAAGAAGAATGGCTCGCATCCAGGCTCTACACACTTAA
>JAQFVV010014478.1:0-17500 GCA_028023455.1 Epiperipatus broadwayi
GGAGGAAATTTTCAAACAGCTGCGTGTATTTGAAAGAACGTGGAGTAAGAAATGTAAGTTACTTTGTAATTTATCTTTTTTGTTAAGCGTGCAAAAATCACAACGTTATACCCACTTGCTGTAAAATTGTGTTTCACAAGAACAATTATAATGTTAGTAAAATTCTAAGAAAACCAGCAATATTATTTTAAACTCCTTTATTAAAGAAACTCGGAAAAATTTAGACAAAATTGATAAAGTATTGCTACATTTACGTTTATTCCTTAGTAATAAAATACATCCTTTACTGTGGACTAGTTTTGATCGTATTGCAAGTTTTCGATCATTTAAAGATTCGGAATTGGTAACAGCAAAGCAAAAGAAAAAATTGCAAATGCTAATTAGATCACAATCCCCAAACATTATGTATCCAAATCAAAAAACCGTTTACAATTTATCTAAGAAAGCCCTCTCTACAGATGAAATTTCGGTTTTAGAAAAAGGTTTCAATTTTGCTTTAACACCTTCCCGGATACCTTTTGAGAAAATTGTCTGTAATGTTGAATCAGCTCTTGATAAAATTGATTCTACATCGGCTGATTTAGCTAGAGCTGAGATTTGTAATATTTTAAAAAAGCTAAGCTTCCTAAAAATAATTTTTCAAAGAAAGAAAGACAAGCATTAAATAATATAAAATCGGACAAATCAATTGTTGTACTTCCAGCTGATAAAGGTAATGCCACAGTTGTAATGGATCGTGACATTTACCATAATAAAATTTTAGATCTGCTTAGTGATAAAACTTATAAACTATCAAAAGAGATCATACTACATATTTGGAAAAAAACAACAAAAGCTATTATAAATAAATCACCTATTGAAACAGAGATAAAAAAACAAAATAATCCTTCGTGAAAAATCTTGTGTCTGTCCAAAATTTTATGGACTTCCAAAAATTCACAAACCAGATACCCCCCTTCGTCCAATAGTAAGTGCAATAGGTTCTCCAACTCATATTTTAGCTAGATACTTATCGGATTTCATTAAACCTACAATCCCATCTATTAAATCATATATTAAAAACTCTCTTCATTTTATTTCTGTTTTAAAAAGTTTAAAAATTAATGCTAGTGACATTCTGGTCAGTTTTGATGTCAGTGTCTTTGTTTACAAACATTCCAATTGATGAAGCTTTAAATATAATCTCACAACGTTGCAATTTACCAGACCATATTATTGCTTTGATTAAACATTGTCTCTTAAATACATATTTTGTATACAATGGACAGCATTACAGACAAGTTTTTGGTACTCCTATGGGCTCACCTATCTCAGGAGTAATAGCTGATTTATTCATGGAATATATAGAAACTTCGTGCTTTAGAATCATCATCTTTAAAACCTCTCATTTGGCTCAGATACATAGATGACACTTTTGTCATATGGCAACATGGAAAAAATACATTAGATGATTTTTTCTTACATTTAAATAATATGCATCCTCATATTAAATTTACAATGGAGACAGAGTCTGATGGAAAACAAACTATTTGGTGTTCTGGTCACCAGAACACCAAATAGTTTATCTTTTTCTATTTACAGAAAGGATACACACACAGACAGATATTTACATTTCCATTCTCATCATCACCCAACTCAGATAGTTTCTGTAGCCAAAACTCTTTTAAATAGAGCAATTAACCTTTCAGATCACACACATCTGAAAGAAGAAATAAATCATATTAATAGTGTTTTATTAGCAAATAGTTATAATTACAAATTTATAAAAAAAGCCTTATTTCAAGCCCAAAATAGACAAAATAGGAAACAAAAAGATGATAAGTCAGCTATTAGGATTTGTGTTCCATATGTAAAAGGAACTACAGACAGTATCGGACGTATATTAAAACGCTATAATATAGATACAGCATTTTCTGCTCATCAAAAGATCAGCAATATAATAACCAAGCCTAAGGATTCAATCCCTCTTGAATCTCATGGTGTCTATCAAATCTCATGTAAAAATTGTAAAGCTTCTTACATAGGTATGAGTAATCGTCGCATCAGTGTTAGGAGAGATGAGCATGCTAATGCAGTTAAACAACACTCATCATCATCAGCACTCTCACTCCATACTATAGATTCAGGTCATAAAATAGATTTTTCTAGTACCAGGATCATATCCAGATGTGATAATCTCTACCAATGCAAAATCAGAGAAGCCATTGAGATACTTAAAAGGCCAGATTGTATCAATAGATCGGAAGATGATACGTGCAAACTTCCTCCTATTTGGAAAGATTTCTTTAAAAAACATTCTTAAATTTAACATTTTTGCTATTGGTGGGATTTTTAATGTTTTATTCAAACCAGTGATTGTAGCGCCTCTACAACCGTCTTTCTACCTTTTTATAACTCTGTGGATGGCTTGTGTGACCAAGTCGAAACGTCAGTAAATTGATATTAAAAGTTTTTAACACGGATGAACCTGCAAAATATGTATTTTATATATTTAACCCGTGCAAATCTTCGTTTTAACATTACTAACCTCTACGGGGAGGAAATTTTCAAACAGCTGCGTATATTTGAAAGAACGTGGAGTAAGAAATGTAAGTTACTTTGTAATTTATCTTTTTTGTTAGTGTGCAAAAATCACAACGTTATACCCACTTGCTGTAAAATTGTGTTTCACAAGAACAATTATAATGTTAGTAAAATTCTAAGGAAAACCAGCAATATCATTTTAAACTCCTTTATTAAAGAAACTCGGAAAAATTTAGACAAAATTGATAAAGTATTGCTACATTTACGTTTATTCCTTAGTAATAAAATACATCCTTTACTGTGGACTAGTTTTGATCGTATTGCAAGTTTTCGATCATTTAAAGATTCGGAATTGGTAACAGCAAAGCAAAAGAAAAAATTGCAAATGCTAATTAGATCACAATCCCCAAACATTATGTATCCAAATCAAAAAACCGTTTACAATTTATCTAAGAAAGCCCTCTCTACAGATGAAATTTCGGTTTTAGAAAAAGGTTTCAATTTTGCTTTAACACCTTCCCGGATACCTTTTGAGAAAATTGTCTGTAATGTTGAATCAGCTCTTGATAAAATTGATTCTACATCGGCTGATTTAGCTAGAGCTGAGATTTGTAATATTTTAAAAAAGCTAAGCTTCCTAAAAATAATTTTTCAAAGAAAGAAAGACAAGCATTAAATAATATAAAATCGGACAAATCAATTGTTGTACTTCCAGCTGATAAAGGTAATGCCACAGTTGTAATGGATCGTGACATTTACCATAATAAAATTTTAGATCTGCTTAGTGATAAAACTTATAAACTATCAAAAAGAGATCATACTACATATTTGGAAAAAACAACAAAAGCTATTATAAATAAATCACCTATTGAAACAGAGATAAAAAATAAAATAATCCCTCGTGAAAAATCTTGTGTCTGTCCAAAATTTTATGGACTTCCAAAAATTCACAAACCAGATACCCCTCTTCGTCCAATAGTAAGTGCAATAGGTTCTCCAACTCATATTTTAGCTAGATACTTATCGGATTTCATTAAACCTACAATCCCATCTATTAAATCATATATTAAAAACTCTCTTCATTTTATTTCTGTTTTAAAAAGTTTAAAAATTAATGCTAGTGACATTCTGGTCAGTTTTGATGTCGTGTCTTTGTTTACAAACATTCCAATTGATGAAGCTTTAAATATAATCTCACAACGTTGCAATTTACCAGACCATATTATTGCTTTGATTAAACATTGTCTCTTAAATACATATTTTGTATACAATGGACAGCATTACAGACAAGTTTTTGGTACTCCTATGGGCTCACCTATCTCAGGAGTAATAGCTGATTTATTCATGGAATATATAGAAACTCGTGCTTTAGAATCATCATCTTTAAAACCTCTCATTTGGCTCAGATACATAGATGACACTTTTGTCATATGGCAACATGGAAAAAATACATTAGATGATTTTTTCTTACATTTAAATAATATGCATCCTCATATTAAATTTACAATGGAGACAGAGTCTGATGGAAAACTCCCTTTTCTTGATGTTCTAGTCACCAGAACACCAAATAGTTTATCTTTTTCTATTTACAGAAAGGATACACACACAGACAGATATTTACATTTCCATTCTCATCATCACCCAACTCAGATAGTTTCTGTAGCCAAAACTCTTTTAAATAGAGCAATTAACCTTTCAGATCACACACATCTGAAAGAAGAAATAAATCATATTAATAGTGTTTTATTAGCAAATAGTTATAATTACAAATTTATAAAAAAAGCCTTATTTCAAGCCCAAAATAGACAAAATAGGAAACAAAAAGATGATAAGTCAGCTATTAGGATTTGTGTTCCATATGTAAAAGGAACTACAGACAGTATCGGACGTATCGGAAGAGCACACGTATAGATACAGCATTTTCTGCTCATCAAAAGATCAGCAATATAATAACCAAGCCTAAGGATTCAATCCCTCTTGAATCTCATGGTGTCTATCAAATCTCATGTAAAAATTGTAAAGCTTCTTACATAGGTATGAGTAATCGTCGCATCAGTGTTAGGAGAGATGAGCATGCTAATGCAGTTAAACAACACTCATCATCATCAGCACTCTCACTCCATACTATAGATTCAGGTCATAAAATAGATTTTTCTAGTACCAGGATCATATCCAGATGTGATAATCTCTACCAATGCAAAATCAGAGAAGCCATTGAGATACTTAAAAGGCCAGATTGTATCAATAAGCGAGATGATACGTGCAAACTTCCTCCTATTTGGAAAGATTTCTTTAAAAAACATTCTTAAATTTAACATTTTTGCTATTGGTGGGATTTTTAATGTTTTATTCAAACCAGTGATTGTAGCGCCTCTACAACCGTCTTTCTACCTTTTTATAACTCTGTGGATGGCTTGTGTGACCAAGTCGAAACGTCAGTAAATTGATATTAAAAGTTTTTAACACGGATGAACCCGCAAAATATGTATTTTATATATTTAACCCGTGCAAATCTTCGTTTTAACATATATATATATATATATATTTAATTTAGGCAATAAGGAAATGATAAATTCATTTAATATGGATGTTATTTTTAGTTAGTTTTTTGGTACTTAAAATTTTATTTATGTTATTCTTATCCTTTTATCCAAAAATTATGTCTGGTATAGATAATCTGTGTAAATTGTATTCTATGAACATTTTCCAAGAATAGATAACCAATAAGACAAAGAGAATTTTAGACAACTCTTAATTAGGAATTGCAAACAATGGTGAATGTTATTTTTCAAAGACTTTTGCCTCAATAGTTTCTGCTTCTACTATCACTAAAACACTACACTCTCTGAATTAAAATTGATCAATAGTTGTTAAAAACCTGGATAAAAACATCATTATTTTCCTTGACTTTTCATAGCATATTTATTAAGTATTATAAATTACATTCAATAATGTCAATAATAAAACACATAATTTATTATTTGTAATAACAATTATAAGTATTTTAGATACAGTCTCAAAACGTGGAATTTTTTTTTCTCTTGACTGAATTGTTTTTTTTGTTTTTTTTAAAAAAAAGATCCTTAACATTATTTAATTAATATTATAAATTTTTTTTAAATATATAAATAATATAATTTAACATAAAGTTTTAAAATTAATATTATTACAACCTATTAAAATAATTAAAATTTAAAGATCATTATAATAATATAATGAAATGGTTCAACTGCCACCATTGCACCAAAATCTAGGCCTGCACAGCATTCATGTGTTGTATGTACAAATAACCATTAACTCAATAGTTGATATTATGATCTGGTTGTTCCAAAACCCTCTGTCCCTTCTGAACATAATTCCTACTGATAAACCACCTCCTTCAATATTATATATTACAAATCTTATTTGCTTAATCATAGGTACCAACAACCAGATTAGCGTCTATAAAATTACAAGTATATTTACTGGCAAATAGTCCCTTCTCATGCTTGATATTAATAACATTTACGTGAATCTAAAAAATGGGCACTAGAAATGAAATTTTTTTGTCGTCCTGATAAGACTTAGCCTATATGCAATTCCAACATTTTTTTTCTGTGATATCATCGTTTGTACAAAAATATCTACTCATATTATTGGCTATGTCATAAGCCAAGATTCAACAACACCTTCTCAAAAATGGCTGAACACTATATTCCACATGTCAAATTATGTTTAATACATCCAGGAAACCTGCTACTTCCATCAATCACAAAACTCAGTACTTCCAAAGATTGCACAAGTCTATAAAAATACAGCACCATTTAGCATGTTTACCTTTTGGTGCACCTTTTGCACTTTCTTGTTAGGGAACAATTAAACAAGGCAGCAATCTACATTTGCCAAAAAATTATGCCAGATAAAATCATGAGATAACAATATAATTTCTCAGGGGATTTGCAAAGCCATTTGATCACTTATTAGAGTTGTGTCCATCATACATGCTGCCACAGCCACAGTTGAACATATTAACCAGTTTCTCAGTCACTTCATGTGTTTCATGATACAACTAGACATGTGAAAAACTATGTTCTGGACAGACTCACTGCAATAGTTCAGTACAACAAAATGCTGTCTAACTAGACCAGTCAAGCTCCGGGCAAATAAACTTTCATTCAAAATGATTATTTTTATCTATTCTATACTATATTGTACAAAGAAAGTATTAATAACAATCATTTATAAATACCAATGTTTATATTTATATATCATTAAATAATTATATAATATATGTTTGTATAATTGTACTGTAATCAGAAATGTTAATACATGATAACTAATAATCATCATACTTAAAATGTTTCTGTAACCCTAGCAAAATCTATTTAAATCATTTTTAAAATCTATGCAAAACATCTGTTAGTCAATAAAGTATATTGTTGAATAATAATAATAATAATAATAATAATAATAATAATAATAATAATAATAATAATAATAATAATAATAATAATAATAATAATAATAATAATAATAATAATAACAACAACAACAACAACAACAGCAATAATAATAATAATAATAATAATAATAACAACAACAACAACAACAATAACAACATGGATACAAATGTAAAATCAAATATATTTGCAACCTAGTTAATGGTTTTTTTATAAGGCCTTCCAATCGGTTCCACTTTTAATACATTGAAAGTTAAACATCATTCAAAATAGCAATATAATAAAATTATTTAAAAAAAAAACAAAAAAACTCCAGAATAATAAAGAAAACTCATAACTCTCACTATATAGGATATACTACCTCATACACCTATGACATAGCAAACATATGTGTTTATGTATGTATATTTAATTAAAATGGTTTTGACTTAAATATTATTGTTCAAAACTTCTGGATTCCTTCTCATAAACTGTAATATATTCCCAACACATGTTTATGGTTGTCCGTAGGACTCCAAGTGCCAATTTTATACGAATATAAGAATTACTCGAAATGAATATATTACCAACAAGAACACTATCTTACGTAACATGAGAGGGGTTTTTGACCATTGCCTAGCTCAGTCACATGATCAGGTGGCGTCACAGCTGGGAGTAACTGTCAATGGGGTTAAGAGTTTTTAAACACACAAAAAAATAAATGTCTGCAAAGAAAATATCACAATAAGATTTTTGTGATATTTCATTATCAAAACAGTTTTTTATTAAAAATTTCCAGAGACTATTATTATTCTTTGATCTTTTAGATAAAACAAATAATTCAACCATCTACCCTTTTTTAAAAATATAATTATAATTAATATTCTGTCATTTTGATACGCACACATACACCATTCTTTCCAATAGGTTTATTACACATAAATCAAGTAGTGAAGGTCGATACTAAGAAAAGTTTATTTCACATGACCTCCGATAATAATTACGCTATTTATGTTCACATTAAATAAGAATTTAAGAATGTTTCATGAAGTTAATTTAGATTGTCATATTCACTTGTTATAAACGGTAACACTTTCTTTCTCATAAAAGAAAAGACAAATCAGTACTTAAAATTCTTTACCTGAATTTTCCCAGGGAATTTGTGGAGGAATATTTATTTATTTCTAAGAGTTCCGGTCATGGCAGGTAATAACAGGTAATTCAATGCGAAGGTTCCCAATCTTTGTGTCTGTTTATGGCCATTGGTTGATGAGGCTCCACTTTGGTTCCAATGTTATTGTTTTATTCTGAGGCATCTTGGTATGATTGAACGAGACAGCTGCAGTTAGTTAAAATTAGGGGTTTTAATCCGATACGGTATGCTCTTACACCAACATTTTTTTTGGATCTGCCATTAGGTAAGAACAATATTTTAAAACTTTTAAAATTGGATTGACGATTTCTTTGTTGATGGCTGTAACTCTGCCGGGCCAAGACCAGGAGTATTCTGGATGACTCTCTTTTATAGTCCCCTCTACTTTTTCTAGAAGTTTCTTTTGATCTCACTTCCTGTTTCTAATGCGGACTAACCAGATTTGGTTGACGTGTGAAAACTTTTATCATAGCTTTTATTGTACATAAAAGAAAGTGAAAGCTCATTTTTGCGGGGAAAGCCCCCCCCCCTCGTTTGTGTATTTGTAACCACCACCATGTAATAAAAATAAATATTATGTAACATCTACCTATATGTTTATTTTTCGACTAATAATATTATTGGTGACTGGGTTTGAACCCATTCTGTCACAATATATTACTTTGAAATAAGAATTTCATTAAAGTCTACTATAAAACTCTCAAATATAAACAATGAATTAATTGAATGTATACGAGTTTGTTTAGAAATAATCAAATCACACCAACACAAATGTATATATTTTATATATTGGCATTTACAAAAAAAAATCTAAAAGTAAATGATTTATTTTTATTACAGTACGATAATTTACTTCACTGCATATTCAATTTACTTTGTTCATTTTGGGAACTAAAATTAGTTGGCTGTTAAATGAAAGAAGCAATTGTTATTCTTCTTTCAAGTCTTAAAAAATGAAAATAGCAAATTCCTAATATCCAATCCATAATTTTTGTGGATGCAGGTTGTTTTTATAATTTCATGATTTATATATTAAACAAATATGAATTGTAAGACATTTTAATTCTGAGTTTAACTTCAAAAAACTTCATGAATGCATATCGCCTAAATTGTAATTCATAAGTGAAATATCACGTGTTTTCTTGAAGGCATGATCAAAGTTAAATTTTGGTCCTTATTCCCCGAAAGTATTGAAATTACCAGCCAAAGCATTTATTGTAAGCAGAAGGTGGAGGATGCTAAGAATCTCAGGATTATGAAACCAGGTTTCCAATTGATGATATCCTTTTACTTAACTACTTACAAATGCTGATAATTTTCATTTGAAGCAAGATTACCCGATATGGAAAAAAATGTCTAATAATGAAAAGAGCACTGTGGGATTTTATTAAGTTGAAGAAAAAGTGAAGAGCCAACGGAATTTAAAATTGGAGTAACAGCTTATTATAAAAATACAATTTTTGAAAGTACAAATGGAGTGGGATGTAAACAAAAACATTATTGCGAATAAGTTTTAATTGTAATTAAAAAGTAGAAGATTACTGTATGGAAATATAAAGCGTTTTTGATCATATTAAACAGTATTGTAAAATTGTTGACATTAATGGCTGAAATTTTAAACGACTGAAAGTTAAATCAATGCCCTATGGGCAAATTTAATTATAGTGATAGAAATGAAAATGTAAATAGTAAATATAAATGGCTATGACAGCATCCCAATGTAGTTATACTATGCGGAAATGAATAATTTTTTAATTAACATAATATATTAGTTTCAAGATTGTAACGTTCATAATACATTTAACGCAAGAAGTTGGCCAACGATTCGGAGAAGTTGGATATTTTTAAGGCAAAACTAAAAAGGAAAAAAATTATTAAGAAAACAATATCACAGTTGATATAACTAACATTCAGAAACCCTCCAATAACTTTATTAAATTAGAACTTACAAATCGTTTTAAAATACTAACATATTTTGGAGGTGATTCCGATTTAAATAAACTCAATAAGGTATTTACTGATGATTTATTAAAAAGTGTTTCACCAATAGCAGTTGGAAACAACAATTTATCAGTAAGTTTTTATTACTGAGACAAACATGTTAGGAATAATATAAAGAACATGAAAATATATAAAAATTATGAATTAAGAAATTTGGAATATGTATACTTTTGTAAAGATTTGAATAAAAGCAATTTAAATGTATATGTTAAGAAATGAAATAATAATAACTGGTACTTAATAACATCATTTATTAATACAGTTTTTTTATTGAAATAAGGCAGTATATAGTTAAAAAGGTTAGTATAATCCATAGCAATATATCCATTAAAAATTGTATGGCTAAAATTTTGTAAAATACTATAAAAGAGTGAATTATGGTATAAGAAAACACAATTGTGAATTAGCAAGAAAAGCTAGATAAGAAATTAAAAAATCTTAAATCTGCAAAACCATATTCGGATGTTTAAAATAAAATTCATTATGAAAATAATAAATAAAAAAAGGACTTATTATTTAAAAGTTAACATTATTCAATGAATGAAAAAATTCTATAAATAATTATATAGCAATAAAGGTGAAAAACCATATTTTCAACACAATTATTATAAATTCCGAATTCTCTGGCGTTTCAAGTATATAAAAGAGATATGTAATTAAAGCTATGAACAAGGAACATGCTTCATAAAATGATGGAATTACAAGCACTACTTTAAAAGATTCAGGATCGAAAAATTATATACCAACTATGTAAATGATAAAGATTTTGTAGATGATTGTAAAAATTCAATAGAAATATTGATGTTTAAGAAAGGTAGTGAAGAAGATATTAAAAATTTCTTATAGTATTAATCTGTTTTCAGTTTCTTATAAAATTTTAACTCAAGTAATTACTACTCGTCTGCAGACCGCATTGGATTATAACTAACTAAAAGAAAAAAGCGGCATTTGAAAATGTTTTTACCAAAGTGGAACATATTCTGGTACTTATAAAAGTTATAGAAAGGATGGCAATAAATGTCTGTTGCGTCTAGCGTTTGTTAGCCGAGAGGTCATCGCACCCGTCTTGCAAGCAAGTAGTTGGTTGCAGACCGGTGTGGGTTCGCGTCACGGCCGATGCTATGACATATGAAAATAAATTAATAAATAAATAAATGTCTGTTGCAATTATGCTTGAATTTATAGATAATGAAAATATATTTCTTTATATAACATTTCTAAATTGATTAAGGCATTAGATGATCAAAATATAGACCCAAGGTATGGTGGTATTCTGAAGAAAATTTATGAAAATGCAATAGGTAATTGTTATATTACATATTAAATACTAAGAAACTTTAACATTGTTAGACGTAGACAAGCTGACATTACACATTCAAAACATTTTACAGTAGTTTTATAAACTAAACGTTTCATGGATTAAAGTGAGAAGCTAATGTTTAAAAGTACACGGAAATTATTTGTCATTTACATTTTGCAAATGATGTAGTTAATAATAGCTCAGAACTTTAGGGATTGTTCAGATGTTTACAAGATGTTGCACGAATAAATAGATAAACGAAGAATGTGTGACTAAAGGTAAAACTACTAAAAATAAAGTAGTGTTCAATGGATTATCTCAAAAGAGAAAAATGAAGATGGATAATGATGAATTAGAAAAAAAATATGAGTAACGAATACGTTCGTTCGATTATTTACCAAATTAAATTTTAAGATAGTTCTATCTATCTATCTATCTATCTATCTATCTATCTATCTATCTATCTATCTATCTATCTATCTATCTATCTATCTATCTATCTATCTATCTATCTATCTATCTATCTATCTATCTATCTATCTATCTATCTGTCTGTCTGTCTGTCTGTCTGTCTGTCTGTCTGTCTGTCTATCTATCTATCTATCTATCTATCTATCTATCTATCTATCTATCCATCCATCCATCCATCCATCCATCCATCCATCCATCCATCCATCCATCCATCTATCTATCTATCTATCTATCTATCTATCTATCTATCTATCTATCTATCTATCTATCTATCTATCTATCTATCTATCTATCTATCTATCTATCTATCTATCTATCTATCTATCTATCTATCTATCTATCTATCTATCTATCTATCTATCTATCTATCTATCTATCTATCTATCTATCTATCTATCTATCTATCTATCTATCTATCTATCTATCTATCTATCTATCTATCTATCTATCTATCTATCTATCTATCTATCTATCTATCTATCTATCTATCTAATCATATATATATATAAACAAAAAAAGACTTATAAATCCAATAAATAATATTATATTTCAACCAGAGGACTGGTTTTCATCAGAAAGAAAAAAAAAAATACACAGTAAAATGGCGATAATCAAAAATTACAGATTTCGTAAAAGATTAAAATTTTTTAACAAAACCCCCCTGATTGGTCACAAATATATATATATATTGACGGCCACATAAAGTCGTCATCACACGTATATATTTATTAATAAAATTAGATAAATTAGCTACTAGAAAGTAATAAAGGTGAAACGGATTAGCTACTAAATTTTAAAAAAAAAGAAGGAAAAGAAAAAAGTTGAAATTCAAATGTCGAAATTACTTTGGATTTTTGTAATAGTAAGAGAAGAGGAGGGGGTGCACAAAGAAATGCATCTCTTTCTCTCTTTTAAAAAACTATTGTGATAAATTAAAATAAAATGTAAAACATAAATGTGAAAAAATGAATTGTAAACTTTAAATAAAAATTAAATGTAATATGTAATATAAAAACAATATGGCCGTAGGTGTTAAAGTCTGTTGGACTAATTAAATTCCTCGGACAAAGAAAATGTATAATGAGGAAAAGCTTATAATTACAACTAAATTAATTAAAACCTACATTCCAGCCACTAATTAAATAAAGAAACATGATGATAAGAATTGGTTGGAAATCTAAATCTTAATTAAAACTTTTCAAAATAATGAACAAAAAAAGACAGTAAGAGAATTACAAAGATTATCTGGCACTACTAGTAGAGATTTTGAGGAAGCAACAGCTCAAAGAAAATGAAAGAAGTATGTGGCTAGTGGCATTAAAAGGACATGCGTTCATATTCAATCTGTCTCACCACTGACTCACAATGTAAGATCTATGCCTAACCTGCTAGAGAGACCGCCGTTTCTGTGACTGACAACTTAAAAATCTACCTAAAGAATCAACAAGAAGGAAAAAAATGGAAACAAGAAATAACCCCACAAACTGAGAGAGAAAATCAATCCAGCCGACAGTGAAGGACATCACCGTCTCTACAAAAAAGGGATGATCTCCCACTGGACAGTAAAAAAACTCTCAAAAGAAATACCCATGGAAACAACTACAAGGAAAACCTAGGCAAAAAGCATGCATGCATTTTAATTTTTAATGTTCGCAAATAAATAAACAAGGAACAATTTTGATAAATTTAGAACTCTACCCAATAGGACTTCAAAATAACTTTTATATTTGATCTGTTTTATTATGTTTTATTATAGCCACATATTATATAAGTGTGTGTGTTTTTTGTTATTGTTATGATGTATTTTTTTATATAAAAGTGAGTGTTATTAAATATATTTATTCTTAAAATTGCGTATACTTGCTTTATTCTCCTATCACCAAGCTATGACAGGGAGGAAACTGTAATTAGTGATTAAAGGGTAATGCTGATTTTTTAAAGGTATTCATGTGCTGCTTGTTCATGCGAATTTCCCAATTATATAAAAATAAATAGCAAGCGCTGGACATTCGTTAAATTTCTTTGAAATGGTTTGCGTTGTTCAGCAGCCGAGAGTTCTTGATCGGGAAAAATAACGCCAAGATAATATGTATGTATTGCCTTGGGGTTCAGTAAAGGGTATAGATATGAAGTTAAATTTGTATCTGTATTAGCTCTCTGCTTGCATTGTAATGGCGTTGGTTAAATAAATAAATAAACAATATCCATTACAGTTGGAGGCTAAGCCGGGATATTTCGGTTAGCAGAACTGATAGTAAACAAATAAGAAATAAGAATAAGCAAATGCTGTAAAAATAAAATGTATAATAAATAAATTAATGAAAGGAAGAATCAAAGTTATGAAAAAATAAAATATAATAAATAAGTCTAAAATATAATTGAAAGTAGAAATATATAAATCAAAAACCGCAAATAACCATTTCTGTCGTAATTGGGGTCACAGTCCGGGATATTTTCACGTTTACAAGTTCAGCCCATTTGAATTTGAATATAACAAAATTAATAGTTGATGCAATAATTAATAAGCAAATCAAAAATAGCTTGGTGGTAGACAAAAGCAAGAAATAAAATAAAATAATAGAGGGTAAAAGGAGAGAAAAAGAACATGATATAATTTGGGAAGTTAGGTTGTAAATTGAAGACAGTTGCGGAGGGGTCTTGAAGGCAGGCGTGGGTGAGTGATGATTAGTGAGTGGGATGGGGAGAGTCAAACAAACGTACCTAATGTCAGTGAAATATAAAGTAAATAAAGTAAGATAATCCTATAAGGAGAAAATTAGAATCAAAAAGCCGTAGAATAAAATATAAATGATTAGTGTGTGTGTGTGTGTTAGACAGATTTGGTACACATAAGATCAAAAACAAAAATGGATGCTCTAGTGGGTGAAATAGAAATTAGAAAGGGGATGGAGATGATGGTTGATAGTAAGAATAAAATAGAAAGCCAGAGTATAATGGATATGCTCACGAAAATAATGGAAGGCCAGCAACAGTTGATTATAGAAATGAAGGAAAGAGATGAAAAAAAGAATAGGAGGATAGAAGAGTTGGGCAAATGACTAAGTAAGAATTTTAGCCAAAGGATTGAAGAAGTGAATGAAAAATGTGAACAAACCTCATACCAAATGAAGGTTGCAAATGAAAGGTTGAATCACCAGGAGGAACTACTGGAGAAAATAGAGCAAGTTAAATTAGAGCAAGGGGAGATAATTGAAGTAATAAAAAATGAAAACGGAAAGGCTATAGAAAACATACAACTAGAGGTAACACAATTAGCAAACACAGTTGAGAAGATAGAAGTGAGGGTAGAAAGGGGTGAACATAAAATAGAAAATATAACAGAGATGATAAGAGCTAACAGTAATGAGCAAAAAAGTGCAAGCAAGTGCTGGCAAATAAGTAGCGAAAGTAACAATGTGGAGTAAATGCTGATAGACCCAGAAGGAAAGACTGTTGGACAGGTTACTGAGTTGCTGAATGAATTTGACAGCAATAGGCCTAATTACAAGGCAGAGGATCGGGGATTTAAACCCCAGCCCAACAATCCGCACATAGGGAGATTGCAATACAATCCTCATCATGATTATTGGGAAGGAAACCAGGTGTTTCCTGATAGATCAGAAAGCACCAAAATGTCCCAACACACCGGAAGAGGTTCGAATATAAATTACCCAGATGAGCAAGCCTACTCTAGTGGACATTGGAACATTGCTTCAGTTCCAAGCACAAGTGGAAATATGTATGGTAAAAAGGATAAGAAGCCTCCAGACAAAAACTAAGCTGAAAGAAATAAATGGATGGATATGTCGGTGCGATCAAACAATAACGTCATGAGATCATGAGAAATAAAGTTATTGTTTTTTAAAAAAAAACATATGACAGGTGGGGCAAATCATCTCATGACAAATAATTAAAGTTACTATAATAAACAATAGAATGACAGCCTGTTAAGCTAATTGTGCAGATGCTGTAATAATGTTATTAATAAATGAATACCTTCAAACAACCACATGATATAGTATTTATATAAGAGTAAAAAGGAATCCTCTTACTCTTACGACTCAAATGTTTATATATGAGCAAATCTAAAGTAGTAGTAATGAAGGCGTGACTACATAATAGTCACTTTAAATTACTATATATAATGTCTGTATGAATGACGCCAATGAAATTTTCTAGAATTTACTAAACGCCACTCTAAACGCAATTAGCTTAACAGACTGTCATTCTATTGCAATTATAATCGCACGCAAGACGTTATAAAATAAATGCTTATAATAAACAAAAAAAAATAATGTTCACAGAGTAAAATCAATGATAAACTTAATGCGTGTTTAGGTGCAGTCAAGCACAGCAAGACAAATGTAAATAAAAGTAATAACAAAAAAAAAAGGGAAAGGAAAAGAAATCTATAAATAATTTATTCGTATAACAATCTGTCAATTATAAATGCAGATATAATTAACAAATAAATAAAAGTAAAATTAGAAATAAGAATTATTTAGGCTCATTAAAGAGCCAGTTAATAATTAATAAAAATAAAATAAATGAACAATAGTGATAATACTTAAATGATAGATATCACTGATAGGTGTATGAGGTTGCAGATTGAGGCATATATGTGTGTGGGTATGTATTATGTTTGGGTAGTATTTTGAGCTTGATTCAGCCATCTCTTCACTAACTGTAGATTCTCATGGCTTATGGTGGTACCCATTAAATGAAGCGCCAGTAAGAATCCTGGACTCATTATATAATAAGAATTAGTGTCTCGAAATAAATAAAGAAATAAGAATTTGTTGTTTGCACAAGATGAACAGGCAGTAGAAATATCCTGCTGTTCACACGCTTTAAACCCTTTTATGTTTTGGTGGAGAATTAAGTTATGCCATGGTCTCATATGTGTAGAGATTAAATTGGTTGATCAGCCAAAATCGATCGGAATGAATGGAGTAGTTTTACCTAGCTGACTCTCTGCAGTCATCCTCATCATCATCATCACTCATCATGATAGAGTGGAAAATTATGTAATAAAAGCAGAAGTAAGGGTTGAAAGCAAAGAATTAAAATAAGCTCTCATTTCAGACTAGATTCGACCTGATTTTAATTCTCAAAAGCGGCCAGAGTGTAATGTGATGGCCACGTAAAGTCATTGTCACATGTATATATTTATTAATAAAATTAGATAAATTAGCTACTAGAAATAATAAAAGTGAAATGGACTAGCTACTAAATTTTAAAAAAAAAAAGAAGGAAAAGAGAAAGTTAAAATTCAAATGTCTAAATTACTTTGGATTTTGTAATTGTAAGAGAAGGGGAGGGGGGTGCATAAAGAAATGCATCTCTTTTAAAAAACTATTGTGATAAATTAAAATAAAGTGTAAAAAATAAATGTGAAAAAAATGAATTGTAAACTTTAAATAAAAATTAAATGTAATATATAATATAAAAAACAATATGGCCATAGGTGTTAAAGTCTGTTGGACTAATTGAATTCCTCGGACAAAGAAAATGTATAACAAGGAAAAGCTTATAATTACAGCTAAATTAATTAAAACCTTCATTCCAGCCACTAATTAAATAAAGAAGCATGATGATAAGAATTGGTTGGAAATCTAAATCTTAATTAAAAAT
>JAQFVV010014478.1:20000-35480 GCA_028023455.1 Epiperipatus broadwayi
TTAGGAGAGATGAGCATACTAATGCAGTTAAACAACATTCATCATCATCACCAGGATTATAAGCAGATGTGATAATCTATACAAGTGCAAAACCTGAGATGCCATTGAGATACTTAGAGGCCAGATTGTATCAATAAGTGAGATGATACATGCAAATTCCTTCTTTTTAGAAAGATTTTTTAAAAAAACATTCTTAATTTAATATTGGTGGAACTTTAACATTTTTTTTCAAATCAGTGATTGTAATGCCTCTACAACCATCTTTCTATTTTTTATCATCCAGTGGATGACTTGTGTGACCAAGTCGAAATGTCGGTATATCAATATTTAAAATATTTTAGCGCAGATGAACCCACAAAATATGTCTTATATATATATATATATATATATATATATATATATATATATATATATATATATATATTGATACAAAGCTTTTCACAGGTTGCATATATAAAAGACATATTTTGCGGGTTTATCCATGTTAAAAAAATTTTAAATATTAATATACCAACATTTTGAGTTGTTCACACTAGTCACCCACTTGGTGATAAAACATAGAAAGATGGTTGTAGAGGTGCTAAAATCACTGATTTTAAAAAAAACATTAAAGTTCCACCAATAGCAAAAAAGTTAAATTAAGAATGTTTTCAAAAAAATCTTTCCAAGTAAGAGAAAATTTGCATGTATCATCTTGCTTATTGATACCATCTAGCCTTTTCAATATTTCAATGGCTATTCTAATTTTGCACTGGTAGAGATTATCACATTTGGATATGATCCTGGTACTAGAAAAATCAATTTTATGACCTGAATCTATAGTATGGATTGAGAGTGAATGATGATGAAGAGTGTTGTTTAACAGCATTAGCATGCTCTTCTCTCCTAACCCTGATGTAGTGATTACTCATACCTATGTAAGAGTTTTACAATTTTCACATGAGATTTGATAAACATCATGTGATTCAAGAGGGATTGAGTCCTTAGGCTTGGTTATTATATAGCTGATCTTTTGACCAGTACATGAAAATGCTATAATATAGATACAGAATTTTCTGCCCATTAAAAGATCAGCAATATAATAACCAAGAATTCAATCACTCTTCAATCTCATGGTGTCTATCAAATCTCATGTGAAAATTGTAAAGCTTTTTCCATAGATATGAGTAATCATCACATCAGTTTAAGAAGAGATGAGCATGCTAATGTGGGTAAACAACACTCACCATCATCAGCACTCTCACTCCATACTATAGATTCATGTCATAAAATTGATTTTCCTAGTACCAGGATCATATCTAGATGTGATTATCTCTACCAGTCCAAAACTAGAGAAGCCTTTGAGATACTTAAATGGCCAGATTGTATCAATAAGCAAGATTATACATGCAAACTTCCTCCTATTTGGAAAGATTTTTTTAAAAAAACATTTTTGCTGTTGGTGGAACATTTTTTTTTTTCAATTCAGTGATCGTTGCGCCTCTACAACCGTCTTTCTACCTTTTATAACACAGTGGATGATTTGTATGATTGAGTCAAAACGTCGGTCTATCAATATTTTTTTAACACGGTTGAACCCGCAAAATATGTCTTATATATATATATATGTGATTCATACAATTTAATTTAGACAATAAGGAAATAATAAATTCATTTAATATGGATGTTATTTTAGTATGTTTTTTGGTACTTAAAATATTATTTATATTATTATCTGTTTATCCAAAAATTATGTCTGCGATAGACTATCTATGTAGATTATATTCTATGAACATTTTCCAAGAATAGATAGGCAATAAAACAAACAGTTTTTTAGACAACTGTTATTTAGAAATAGCAAACAAAGGCGAATGTTATTCTTCAAAGACTTTTGCCTCAATAGTTTCTGCTTCTACTTTCACTAAAGTACTACACTCTTTGAATTACAATTGATCAATAGTTGTTAAAAAACTGGATAAAACCGTTATTACCTTGCTGGACTTTTCATAACTTATATATATTAAGTATTATAAAGTTACTTTCCATAATGTTAATAATAAAAAAAAAAACATAATTAATTATTTATAATAACAACTATAATTATTTTAGATACCTTCTCTAATCACAGTAGTTTTTTTTTCTCTTGACTGAATTAAAGGCTTTTTTTAAAAAAAAAATGTCTTTAACATTATTTAATTAATATTAGAAATTGTTTTAAACTATATAAATAATATAATTCAACATGAAGTTTTAAAATTAATAGTATTACAACCTATTCAAGTATTTAAAACCTAATGATCATTATAATAATATAAATTATCACAATCATTTTTATACATAAACATCTATAAAATTATCAATCTTATTAATTAAAATAAGACTCATATTTTTACAAAACAAAGGAATATCATATTTCCATACAATCTGAATTATCTTTAATATTGTCTGATCAACACAAATTCCATGATGTTTTATTGATTTAAAATCCACCATTAATTTTTTAGATACTGATGGCATTAAGGTTTTATCTAAATTTGAAGTTTAATATTTATGATTAAAGTATTTTAAAGCTTATATCTGTATGTAATATTGGAAAAAAAATGCTTTACTATTTTTGATAAAGTTGAGTGAATGCGGGTTTGATATCTAATGGAGTTATCAAATTTTAATTAACACATATTAGCTTTAAGATTAATATATCAGTAATAACAACAACATTGATTGCTATGAAACTTCAGTAGAGCAGCAAATTATTAAATCTTAATATTTTCAACGATCGATACAACCTTTTTTTATTCTTTTCCAAAACTCATTTTTCTATCAGATAACAAAGTTTTTGTTTTGACTTCATTTAATAACTTGCTTTTTGTGTGCTCCCTGAACTCTCAGATCTCTGCTGTCTTTAGATAAATATATAGATATATTTGATTCCATGGTTTTCTCTATATTAGCATGAACTTCTTAAATAAATACGTTACTAAAAATAAAAATTTCTTACCTTAAGATGATTAAATCATATTAGTAAATAAACAGCAGAATACAACTGATTTAAAATAGTACACACATGAAAGAAATATTTAAGGAGAGCAAAAACAAAATGCTATTTTATGGACAACTATTTTAATATTATATTACTCTCCCAAAAATATTGTTGTTGTTGTTTTTATTCTTATTGACATCACATTTCCATGGCAATACAAATATTTTCTTCTACTTTTAAATCTAACAATGTTATTCATTTTAAAGTCTAACCTTAACATCAATAACAACAACAACAATGACAACAACAACAACAACAACAACAACAACAACAACAACAATAATAATAATAATAATAATAATAATAATAATAATAATAATAATAATAATAATAATAATAATAATAATAATAATAATAATAATAATAATAATAATAATAATAATAATAATAATAATAATAATAATAATAATAATAATAATAATAATAATAATAATAATAATAGTAGTAGTAGTAGTAGTAGTGATGATGACAAAAATATTTAACTTCAATATCAAAAAAAAACAAAACAATAATAGTACACATATATTCATTTTACAATTACATATGTTGTGAAAACAAAGCAGATCCTTATAACATTAATTCCAATTCATAATCTTTGCATATACATAGTAGGAGTGCTATAAATAAAATTATCAAAGTGTAAGGTAATCAAAATCAAAATTTTATTAAAATCAAAAAACAAACAATCAAAAATGTTTGTAACTGTAAATAATAATAATGTATTGTAATATAAAATTTTCAAATTATTAATATCCTAGCAACATATTTATGTATGAAATCCTTCTCTTTTAGAAATTAGAGAGAAAACAAAATATATGCATAAAGTTCAGATTTTAAACTTTACTCAGAACACAAAAAACCTCATATTTTTGCCATTACAAGAGTTTTTTTATTATTCTCGGTTTAAACAAAATGCAGTTTGCTAAAGGAAAGTGATGTATAAAGGTTTAAAGAGTTATTATCAGTAAAAGTTATAATTAATTAATTGAAAGGGGGTAGAAAATTAATTTAGAAAAAACAAAATACCTTAAAATATAAATCTTTTACATAAAATAAAATAAAATTTTTGTTTTTATTCAATTTAAAGATAGTGACTTTTCCCGTTATTTAAAGAAATAAAATATATGTCTGTAAATAGCAAAGGAATAGTACAATTTGTGTGTGGATGATAAAATGATATATGAAAGTTAAAAAATTAAAAAAACACTCAGCAATGGCTACTGAGTTACACAAAATCCACAAAACAACAAATTAGCAATGGCTACCAACTGAAAACAGGATCAAAATTTTATCAAAGGAATGTAATCAAAAACAGTGGATAAATTCCAACATTAGGTATAGCTGGCGATTATAAAAACTAATTAACCAAGTGACAACAAGTCATCACATAAATAGTCCAGTTTCTTATCGGTCATTCAGTTCCATTGAGTTCTTCAATCAGTTCAGTCAATCAGTCAGTGTTTTCCAGGTCAATGCAGTGCTAATAACCATTGAAATGATGCAGCTTTACTCCAACCCTTAGTCCAATGTAAGATCAGCAATATGCCTGGAAAAAGTGATGCCTGCCTAACAACTTGAAAAACCATCAGGGATATCTAACTGCCTTAAAGAATAGTGCAATGAAATAACAAGCAAAGGAATTTCCACAAAACCGCAAATCCAACAGGTTGTAAAATTATCCCATGAAGCAGCAGACAGAAGAATTCAATGTTCAAATCCTATAGGTAATGAATAATTTTTTATTTCATTTCTGATAATAATGTAGCCATTGCTAACCTTGAAGCCCCAGAGTCAGTTAATAAATGAATTCTATAACTATTTAAAATGAACTATTAATGTACATGTTTTGAATGCTTATAATTATTTAAGGCTGAACTAGATTGCTATTGTATATTCTATTATAATATGGGTTTGCCTGAAGTTAGTATGAATCATTGTTTATATTTAAATGAGAAAATTTAGATGTAGTTTAAAAGTCATAATAATAAGTGCTTAATTTAAATAAATTATCTTTAAAATTTAATGTTTGTTGTTTAATTCTTTTACCACTAAATAAAGTAATAGTATATTATATTATCCTCTTGATTCAGCTAGTTGGGATATCTTAGGTACTATATTAGTTTGCCAATCATTCAAAGTGTGTCATTTATCTTTGAATAACTGACTGGCACCCGTAGTTTTCTCCAAAACAAAAAAAGGGCTTTGAATGATAGGGGTTAAATTCTGCAGCAGAGAAAATCTGTCTTTCAAACATGATCACAGTTATATATATATATATATATATATATATATATATATGATATATATATGAAATAATATATATATATATATATATATATATATATATATTATTTTATATATAGCTCTGGCTTGGTCACAGATGCCTTCTAGGCATTATTTTTCTTTGCCTAAAGGACTATGGTGGAGCAATATTTAAATTGCATTGGTGCAGATCAGATTAATAAATAAGTTTATAGTATTATATTTCATATATAAGAATAAGTTTAAAATATTTTATTAAAGAGTTAAGTTCATGTTAGATTTTGTTGTTACTATTTCGATCTGATTATTACCCCACCTGGTTCAATATATATATCACTCAGAAAAAATGAATATACAACATAATCAATAAAAAATATACATAATTTAATATCTATCTATGTCTCTACCTATTTATCTATCTGTATATTTATCTATCTTTATCTATCTATCTAACTAATTTTATATACATGTAAATATGGTTATTTATCTATCTATCTATCTGTCTATCTATCTATCTATCTATCTATCTATCTATCTATCTATCTATCTATCTATCTATCTATCTATCTATCTATCTATCTATCTATCTATCTATCTATCTATCTATCTATCTATCTATCTATCTATCTATCTATCTATATATGTCTAATTAACTTATAAATAATTGCCAATATATCTGTTAATCTATTATATATCCTACTCAAGCTATCCACCAACCAATCAATGACCAATTTATCTATCAATCTATATGAAGTTAGATCTGTGATATTTTTTTCATTCTGTATGGAAATCAATCTATTATTTATTTGTGTATGCATCTGTATTTATTTCTATGTATTTAACAATCACTATATTAATGTATCTATTTACCCTAAATATTTATCTACTTATCCTTTTATATATCAATCTAAGTATCTATTTTTAAGTCTACATTTATATCTATTTATTTATCTACTTGTTTATCTGTCTGTCTATATACGTATCTATTTATCTATCTGTCTATTTTATTTATTAAACTATCACTTGTACCCATCAATCAGTCTATTGATTTTGTAATCTACTACTACCAATTGATTTTCAGTTTATCTATCTATCTATTTATCTATCTGCTTATCTATCGGTCTGCTTAACATTATGGTGGTTGGTCCATTTATTTATATATCTATGTAAGTATGTATTTATGTATATATTTGAATATTTATTTACTTATGTATCTGTTTATTTGAATCTATATTTATCTGTGTATCTCCACACACGTTTATCTATCCATGACCAAACAATCTCTTCTTTATATCTATCTAGCAATATATTTTCTATTTAATATCGCTACTTATTTATATATGCATTTATTTATACATCCTCTATATATTTGTCTGTCTATTTATTTTACTATATATATTTATTTGTCTAATCATGTTTATTACATATCAAGCTAACCTTCTATCAAACATGCATTAATGAAATATCACGTGTTCGATTTCAAGAATATATAGCAAAACGCTCTATTTATATATTTTTTAAAATTATTTTCAGATAGTGAACCATCAATAGGTAAGTAAATATTATTACTTTCTTATTTATACATATATTTATGTTAAAAAATTATACAATAACTGAGCTAAAGTGTATAAAAAGGAAGTAAAATATTTTTTTTCATTATTTTTTTTTCTATTGTGATGTTGGTAAAATATTTTATTGTAAACAGAGTAGATATAAAATAATAATAATAATAATAATAATAATAATAATAATAATAATAATAATAATAATAATAATAATAATAATAATAATAATAATAATAATAATAATAATAATAATAATAATAATAATAATAATAATAATAATAATAATAATAATAATAATAATAATAATAATATTATTATTATTATTTGTATAAAAATTTAAAGACATATTGTGTCAGAAAATGAAATAACATTACTTTTATTTAACTAAATTTAAGTAATAGCATTTTTATAATCAATTCATTACTTTCTTGTAATTATATATTTTATTGAAATATATTTGCTACATATTATTGATATTAGATGCAACAAGGTTTATTATATTTCTTGTAAAAAAAACTGCAAAAATGAGCTACCATTTGAAAAAAGTGAAAAAAAAATTTACAGTCAAGTCTAGATATAAAACAGCATATAACACAGCTCAAACAGAAACATGGGATGTAGAATTAAAACTACATGAGAGAAATTCAAATTAATTTGACTTTTGAAAAAAGTTTACAATTTAAAAAAAAAAAATGAAATTAAGGCATTTGAAATTTGATAGATAATCACACACTGGTTGTAACCATAGCAACTCTACAATAGATATAAATATCTTGTAACGGTATACATATAACATTACATTATTTTAAAATTACACCAAACTTGAGTTATTAAAAACGGAAAATTAAAATAATATATTTAACACATATATAATTGAAAGATACCATTTGATTTCTTTTGGAGGCCTTAAAGGAACCAAGCAAGGCAAATCTAATGTCCACTCCATACGTTCTTGTCATTGCAACTGTTATTATTATATGATTATTGATATAATATATGAACATTGATGGGTTGCTCACATATACGCATTAGCCAGTATGGTGAGTTTATTGGCTTTATTACCTCAGAGTTTAAAATCAAGAAACACTATGGCCTTTCTTTTTAGTTGCCTGATAAGGCAGAATGAATGTTTGTGTAAATAATAAATATTTTTCAATAGATGTATACTATTATGACAAACAAAGATAAAACATGGCTCTTATTTCCAGGAGGTTGTAAAGTCACCAACCAAGGCAGTGGTAGGTGGCCAAAGGTGGAAGGTGTTAAGAATCCACGGTTTGTGAAAACAGGCTGCCATTGGATGATGACTTTTTATTTAGGTACTTACAACTGGAGATCACTTTCAAGTGAAAGAAGATTGCAAGAATTAGAAGAAGCACCGTCTTATATTACACGGGACATTATTGGACTTTGTGAAATTAGAATAAATGGTAAAGACAATTGATTTAAAGGGAATGTGTACTCTATTATAAAGCCACAAATATTGGAAATACAAGTGGAGTAAGATTCATTATAAATAAAAAGTGGAAGAACTCCATTTTGGAGATTGATGGTATATTAGATAGAGTAGCAATATTAATTATACAACTTAATAGCAGATACCAATTGCAGAAAATTCAGGTTTATGCCACAACAAGTTTTCATTTGATGAAGTAATAAAAGATTTTTATATGGAAGTACAAATGGAGTTTCATCAGAGTAAATAATATTTTAAATTTTTATGAAAAACTTTAATGCTAGAATTGGTAAACAAATGAAAGTTGAAAGTGCTGTAGGTAATTTTGATTATGGTAATAGAAATGAGAGAAGACATAGACTTGTGGATTTTGAAGAAAAAGATAAACTTTATATTATGAATTTTTTTTTTTTGAGGAAAATGTTAAAATGAAATGGACCTAAAAGCATGCAAATGAAGGTACAGCAGAATTGGATTATATTTTAACTAACAGAAAATAGATATTTCAAGATTGTAAAGTTCTTAATAAATTTAATACAGGAAAAGATCATGAATTAGTAAGATGTAAGATAGGTGTTAATGCAAAACTAGAGAGACAAAAATTATTAAGAAAAACAATATTTACAGTTGATATTCCTAATCTTTGGAAACATTTTATTGAATTTAAATTAGAACTTCCAAATAGGTTTCAAGTATTAGTAGATTTTGAACATGATTCAAATTTGAATGAAATTAATATGAAAGTAACTGATACACTTTTAAAAACAGCAACAACAATAGCTGGTAGAAAAAAGCAACAATTGTACAATAAATATTCTACTGAGAGTAGAGAATTTATGAAGAAAAGAAGGAATATGAAAATATACAAAAATGATGCATTACAAAGAATTGAATATCTCGAATTTTGTCAAATGGTGCAGAAAAGAGTTGAAAATGATTTAAGAAAGTATAACTGTGAACTAGCAAGGAAAACTGTAGAAGAGAATAAAATCCTCAAGAGTGTTAAACAACATTTTGGTATTGGTAGGAAATTTATATCTGCAATAAAAAGATGGAATTATTACTAAAAAGAGATGACATAATAAAAAGGGTAGAAGACTTTTATCAAGAATTATATGGTAATAAAGAACAAGTACCTCCTATATCTATTACATCTTACAAATTACCCAGAATTTTAAATGAAGAAGTGAGACATGTAATTAAATGTTTGAAGAAAAAAGGTTCCAGATAAATTAGGAATTACAACTGATATATTAAAATAAGAATGGAAGAAATATATTTTTTTTAGTAAAGTTATATACCAAATGTCTAATTGATAAAGATGTACCAGATGAGTGGAATAATGCAGTATTAATATTAATATTAATATGATAAAAAGATATTAAAAATTACAGACCTATCAGCTTTTTATCAGTTTTATACAAAACTTTTATCAAGGTAATTACAACTCGTCTACAGAAAACATTGGATTTCCACAAACCAAGAGAAAAAGCTGGAAGTAAACGTGGTTTTAGTACTGTAGATCTTATTCAGGTATTGAGAGAAGTTATAGAAAGGATAAATGAATATGATTAGTCATTATGCTTTGAATTCATAGATTATAAAAACGTATTTGATTCTATAAACATTTATTAAGTGAATAAAGCATTGGATTATCAAGGTATAAATTAGATTACATGATGATACTGGGAAAGGCAAGATTGAGAAGGGTGTAAGACAGGGTCACTCCATAACTCCAAAACTTTTTACAACAGTGCTGCAATAAGTATTTTGTGGATTAAACTGGGAAGCTAAAGAGGTGAAAGTAAATGGAGATTATTTGCATCATTTAGATTTTGTGGACGACATAGTTGTTTTTGTCAACAATGCTTTAAAGCTGAAGGAAATGTTGCAGGAGTTATCAGATGAAAGTAGTAATAATTTACTAAGGCTGTAACCTTGGAAATTAGGAAAATAGGACTAAAGATAAATGTTAAGGCTAAAGTAATGTTTAATGGATTTTCTCAAAATATGAAAATAAAGATTGATTATGATGAGTTAAAAGAAGTTAACAGTTACAAATACTATGGTCAGATTATTAATACAGATGCAAACATAATGGATGAAATTTATCATAAAAGTAAACTTGGATGGAGTTCTTTTGGTATAAATAACATGATACTAAAAGAAAATATGCCTATGGGTTTGAAAAGGAAGGTTTTTAATAAATGTGTTTTACCAGTTTTTACTTATGGATCTGAGACATGGACACTCAATGGAAGATCAATACAGACACTTCAGACTATTTAAAGAAGTGTGGAGTCATGCATGTTGGGAGTAACAAGAAGAGATCAAAAATGCAATATATGGATAAAAGAACAAACAGGTGTTACTTATCTCATTGAAAGAATTAAAAGACTGAATTGGAATTGGACTGGAAATATTGCTAGAATAGATGGACAATTGAAATCCTTATCTGTATTCCAGACCCATAAAGAGAGTAAATGTGAGATGGATAGATGAAATAAGAAAGTGTGCATGTGTGATATGGAGAAGAGAAGCTAAATATAAGAGAATATAGTTTGAACTTAGAGTGATCTTCATCCTGTAGTCGATTTATAATAGTTGTTGATGATGATTATTATTATTATCACACAGATGGAAAAGTAAATTAAAAATCTAATGATTAGTATTTTTATTAAAAAGTCATGTAATGTAATAGAAAATGTTGATTAATTTCCATTTGAAAATCGTGTTTAATTCTTTGTGTATGAAAATGATTGAAAGATATAATTGGATGTAAAGTGAACTGTCCCTTGGGGCACTTACATCAGATAAGAGATAAAAATTACAGATTGGAAAAAAGGGATCATCAACCTCGCATGCTATGTCCAATGTAACTGCACTATTCAATTACATCAGAGGACATCGTAAATCAAAACCTATTGCTGTCCAGCTGGATGTTGCGGCAGCATTTGATTCAGTCCAGATAAATATCCTCCTGGATATTCTGTTGGAATGCGACATTTCAGCTGGGATTGTTCAGATGATCAGTGATCTGCTCAACAACAGAGAGATTTTTCTCTCTCTTGATGGCAAGATCACACCAGGCTTCAAGCCATACAAGTCGATCCCTCAAGGATCTCCACTCAGTGCCATTTTCTTCACAGCATACATCAACCCTCTTCTGATGGATATAGAAAAAAACCTCCCTGGAATTTTCCTTCCCTCTCTCAATAAAAACTTCAATGTATTTGCATATATAGATGACATCATGGTTGTTCTTCCCACCATTAAATACTTTCCCCATCTCATGAACATCTTAAACAGAAATACAGTGAAACTTGGCCTACAAATAAACTTTAACAAATCTTCCATCTGGAAGATTATGTCTGGTAAACAAATTCACTCTCCCTTTTCTGCAAAACCCCAAAGATACCTAGGTTTCCCAATCTTCAAAACACCAACTGCAATGGCAAGAGAGATTCAAGATGCAATCCTCCATTCAACTGAAGACATCACCATGTCACTCTCTAGAGTATACCTTTCTTTATATGGAAAGGTTGGCCTCCTCAACATGATCATAATGCCAAAAATCTCATATTACCTTCCATTCGTAAAAATGTCTAAACAGTTTCAAAATAAAATCAACCGATTATGTACCAAACTTCTTTGGAGAGGAAAGACAGTTGCTATTAGCTTGTGAGGCATCCAATGACCACGCAGGTTCAATGGACTGTCATTCCTCTCAATACAAGCAATAATTTTACAGAAAACCCACAACACTCTACATAATCTGATCCTCTCCTGTGGATACTCCAACATTATTAAAAAAATTACACCGACAGATCATCCTCCGCCCTCTGCCAGTTCATGGATAGCCTCCCTAATAGACCACTTACAACTTTATAACCCAATAATGCCCTTTAACCTTAACAAAAAAATCACCTTATGGGAAGCATACAATATAATCAACTATAATCAACAACCCATAAAAACCAGCCTAAAAGTAACCAACCAAAGACTCATTTCACACTTTAAAAGATGGAGTCTGGCACCAAAATTCCTTGACTTCATCATTAAAATAAATCTTAATGCGCTTCCCACAAATTGGTTCCTTTATCACCGAAGAGGTTTTACCAGCATTGACCCTATATGTGGTCTATGTGCTCATGAAGATGAAACCATAGACCATATTATACACTGGTGCCCAAGACTTAAAACTCTGAAAGATATAATTATAATCAATTCCAACATAAGACCTGATATGATTTTCTCACTTGAAAATGCCATTCATAATGTTTTTTTTCAATAATAAGGCTTTCTACCTTTGTCCTTTATTCCATATGGATAGTGAGATGCAAAACTCTCATGGAATTACCCCCGCCACAAATAATACCATTGTTTTATCAAATGCTCCAAAAAATCAAGAAACGTGACCAGCTCCTGGCCTCCAGTAAAGTCTTTGATGACACCTGGTCTTTAACTGCTCTTTCCTTTTCCTGATTATCAACTCCCACCTACCCAGCATTATAGAATAGGAAATTCTAAAAGAAAATATTCATGTTTATATAAAAAATGCTTATTTCATTAATCAAGTTCTTAGAATCTCATCACTATATCTAACCACATAAGAGTATAACAATTGTACTCTCATAACAAAATCTAGCCAGATAACAAATAAAACATTATACAATCATATTATTGTAAAATTTATTCATTTATCTATCCTTTATTAGTATGTAATCACTATTTATTGTTAATAAAATTTTTGTTGAAATGAAAAATTACAGATTGTCTTTACCACTCTGAAGCAGATTGGCCAATACAAGCACCAATCTCATGGGGGAAAACAGAATACATCAGCAACAAAAAAAAAGAAAGGACATCCTATGTGATTGATCGAAAAATTTAATGATAAGAAAGGCCTAATACTATAAGAAGAAAATTAATTGACTGATTATGGATTGGAATCTGATTATTATCTATGAGCCAGCTGTATTGCAGACTTCATGATGTAGTTATCTTGCAATACATTAAGTTTCCTTTGTATGCACCAGCTGAGATGGCTTACTGATGATGGTTCTAGACAGAATAAATTGCAAGTAGTGGCTTCATTTTCATGGATCTACAAGATGAGATCACCAGGATGGACTTCCATAAATCTGTAGAAAGCCACAAGATTCATAAAAACTTATCACAGAAAATATGAAATGATATTCAATATGAACTTGTAGATATATTAACCAAACTGTCAACTAGTAACCTAATACTAACTTTTAATAAACTCTTATCTGACTAACAAAAGAATTCTAAATCTGTTATTAATATTTTTATGTATAATGTTTAATTTAATCATTTCCATTTTTCTACTTATTTATTTCTTTGTTTGTTAACAATATTATTAAATTTAAAGTTGGGTGATAGATGGCTGCATAGATTAGTTAAAGTTTGTTATTTTAAGGGGGGAAATTTCAGATTATTTCGTTCATAATTAAGTCGATGATGGTGAAGAGATGTATAGGTGTTTACATTAATGCAATTTGAAACATGTTAACATACAGGGCACTGTGCCCAGATAAATATATGGTACAGAGGTGTAGAAATTGCATTGAAATGGACATGGATGTATTTTCCCATCCATTGATTTCTCTTTCAATTATAGATAGTGATAATAAGATGACAAGGACCAATCTCCCTCCATATTAAGCATTTCTCTTTTTAATGTTATATATATATATTGTAACTGAATGGAATTTGATGAATGCCGGTGATGGTTAGGATGATCAATCTGATCTGATAAAAAATCTAATTTAAATTAATCTAGTCTAGCTCAAACGGGTCGCCATTATGTAATAAAGCATCACAAAGCACAAATAATCTCTCTTAAAGTCTAATTTGTTTAAGCTATATGAGAAACGAAAGAATAATGAGATTATCTGCTCCAGACATCAACAAATCCATCACAATTACAACATAAACTGCACTGAGCAATGAACTCACATATCATTGCCCTAAACAATAATACATGATTAGGCTAACTACTTGATTAGCAATCTAATGAAAATCAAATCCAATTAATAACTAAAGCAGATTCCAATATATATATATATATATATATATATATATTAACCTATTATTATTGTAGTAATTTAAATCTACTTCATTATTTAATGAGGCTGCATTTTATCCTAACGGATAAGCTTCTAAATACCTATAATTGTATTTTAACAAAACGTTTTTTTTTTATATAGACACTATTTAAATATCAAAACAAAATAATATTTGAACCAAACGTATATCTAATTTAATAAACGTTAAATAGAAAGTATAAGCATTCGTTCGTATCTTTCACACAATTCTTTCTACTCTAATATTTAATCAATAATTTTCTATTGAAATCAACTAGTTTTTATATCATTTTATAAGACACTTTGAAAACTTATGCACTCACTTAAAAGTTTAAACAAATTAATCTACCGTCTAGTTTACTAAGAAGCTATAAAGTAATATATAAATAATTTATTCATATCTTCCCATAAAGCGATACTCAATTATTGTTTCGTTTATGTATTAAAATGGATTACTTCACTAGAATTAATTATCAACACTCTATTAGCTCATTTCTAACTCTACAATGTCCAACCACATTACATAAAAGATATATTAAGTTTCTATTGGATGTTTATTCACCTATGAGTATTAATATTATTTACTTGAATCTTTAAACAATTGAATATAAAATTGGTTGGCAATAATTAAAATATATGATTATAATTTAGATTCATCCCAATCTAAATATAATATTCAATTAAACTATTCAATGAAGTTTGTACTCTTTATTTTAGATAAGTTTTTAAAAATATTTTAAACAAGTCGCCCTGAATCAATGATAAAAATACGAACAATTTATATTTCTATGACGGAATCAGACAAACATAGAAATGATTGACTTTGTAATATTAACTAAGATAAATGATCATATATATATATATATATATATATATATTATAACGGGACGGCCTTAATCATCCCAGTTGGTGTATTAAATGTAATATAATCAATTATATTTAATGTTTAGAAGTCATTAACTTAATGCTTCATAGTTAGGTTCGCCAAATATAACAGAATGGATTATATTTAAAATCTAAGTTAGTCTTGTTAAATATAAAGGGATGATTAAATTCCTTAGAAAGAGG
>JAQFVV010014479.1:0-35453 GCA_028023455.1 Epiperipatus broadwayi
AGATATATGCATATATGCTATCACGTAACTCAAAATATATGAAAAAGAAATGCTAATTTTATTTATTAAAAACATTATAATAAATATATATAAATCAAAAAGTTTTGGATCATATACATTCTAAAATGTAAATTATATTTTATATGAAAAAAATAACACATATTTATATATTTTTTGTTCAAAAAACCCAATGTATATAATGACGGGTGAAAAATGAATAGATATATGCTATCACGTGACTCAAAATATATGAAAAAGAAATGCTGTTTATTTTTTATATATTGAAATAGATTATTATAAAAATATATATAAATCAAGTTTTGATTCACATACTTTCTAAAACCTAAAATATTTTGTTAAAAAATATAATAGATATTCAAACATTTATAGATAAGAAAACATCACGTAAAACGATGCTTCATATTTTCAAAATCTACAAAAACAAGCTTATTGTTTATTGCAGAAAATATAATTATAATTTTTTGAAATAGACATAATATTTAGTTAGTAATATTTACTTGATTTCAAAATATTACTTGTGAGAATAAATATCAAAAAATGCATGCAAGAATATGAAAGTTGAAGAATTATCACAGATTCTAGATATCTGAATAGAAAATGAAAGAGCTTATTTTCATAGAAATATTTAAAAAAAAAAAATCATAAATAATTATTATAACTTACCAATTGAAAGAATAATGCAAATTATTAAAAAAAAAAGAAAATTATTTTGCAGATATCAAAGTATAACGTCTTTTCTCTATATAGGTAAGTAAAAGAGTGAATCTGGGGTTTACATATTACCATGCACAGAATAACGAATAAATCATTAATTATAACTGCCATCTATGTAAAACTTTACAAACTAATACCTGAGTAGTATACACATGTGCTAGAATCGAAAAAACGGATTTTTTCAGACAAAACTGCTGACAGTATCAAAGAAAATTTCAAAACGCGATATTGCATTGAGTACTAATGCCACAGGGGGCGCTTCATCCGCAAATTCGCGTCTAGTCCTAGGGAAAGGTTAACTTTTGAAAGAAATCTCTTATCTGACTAAATTTTAAATTATTTATCTATTTTCTTTTTTTAAAAAATATGCTTAATATCATTTCCATTCTCGTAATTTCTTTTAAATTAATTATTTAAAGTGAGCATGAAAGGCTGCATAGATTTGTAAGATTGTTAGTTTAAATTGTGTTAATTTTGGGCTGTTTTGTAGTTGGATTGGTGCTGGTGGATAGATGTACAGATGTTTTATGTCAATGTAACTTGAGTAGGTGCATTGGATGCTCGTTCCCTTGTACCGCATTAGCATACAGGGCAACGTGCCCAACTGAATGCATGACCCCAAAGAGGTAGTCATATTGTTGCAATGGTCATAGACGTATTTCCTATGCCATTGATTTCCTTATGCTCTGACTGGGACAGTAAGCTGGCAAAGACCGCTATCCCCATTTACAGAGCTTCTTGTATAATTTCATTCTTGTATCATGGGGAAAATGCCCATTCCTTCTCATCATGATTTGTTATTTTTCTAATGATGTCATGCTATAGATGTAAAATTCCTGTTAGCATGATTGTGTTATGCTAATAATCTCATTTTGCATTGGTCACATTGGTATATCAGTAAGCTAACGTTGGTTTAAATGCGAGATTTTTGGTCTAAGATTAAAAGGGCTTGGGTTGGTTATTGCATAATCTATGTAGCATGTTCACACTTACTAAAATATTAAAATTGTATTTAAATCTATTAAACACTTCCATCTGTGCATATAATCCAAATAAATTAGTTGATTTAATTTTCAGAATCTTTTTAATGCATGTGTGCATTATAATAAAATGTTTTGTTGAATTAATTTTGGCAGTAACTTATTTTATATATTTTATTAATATTTAAAAGTAAGCATTAGAAATTTGAATATACAGTATGATATTTTTAAGCTCAGCTTCTACCTGAACTAGCGACTCGGTTCAATAAAAAGGTAACCTCTCCAGCGCGTATCTGCCTGCTGTATAAATTTTCCAGGTTCAAATGGCCTGGTGGCATCCTGGTGTGGCAGATCAGATTGGGGAGGTTTGTCAACTGTTATATATATATATAAGGAATGAAGCATCCATGTATTGAATGAAATAAATGTTTTCATATAAAAATTCACTTTCAATTTTTTTACCAACAGTTGAATTGTTTTTATATATGGCAAAGAATGAGTTTGACCAATGCATTATTGGTTGATTATAAGAAGTTCAAACAATGCTAAAATCTAATTTACAGTTAAAATTTAAGAATGTTAAAAGCATTTGAAAGATAAAAATATCTTGATAATTTATTCTCTAATTTACAGATAAAAGAGATTCAGATTTTTCTAGATGTGTGTAATATGTATATTTAGACACTATTATGCAAAAATTGTTGTGGCAAGTGAAATAAAAACATTATAAAAAGATTATATAGTGTGGTTTCATTCCTAGAAAAATCATGCTTGGTCATTGATATATATATATATAAGGATCTTGACATAAAATGGTTAATGGATCCACCTACTATGTCCATAAATCTTGATAATGTGAACCAGGAATTTTTTTTAGTTATAAGGAGAATTAATTTTATTTTTTCAAATTATCCAAAATAGGCATTCAGTTTTGGTCTGAAAATGAATGTCAGTTTTAGTAGCTATAAAGTAATCGTCTTAAGTTAATGCAAACTATTCAGATGAGTGTAGATACATTATAAAAAATATAGTAGTAATGTGGTATATCATTCATCATTAGAGGAGCATTTTTCATATTTCTAGGATAGCTGTTTACCTTTACATTTATTTATACGTATATATGAGTCTTTCCACCGATTTTCTTTTTAAAATAAACTCTCTCAGCTAATGGAAAATGTGAATTATACATGATCGATTAAAAATATATTGTATATGAACATAATGAACTAATTACATTTACAAATGTTTTAACTCAACTGAAAATTTAATTTAAATAAAAGTTATATCAGCATTCACAAGTTTTAAAAACTTTTTAGTTAACTTTTTATTATAATAAAAATTTTATTATCATTATTATTATTTTATTAATTTAATTATTTTTTATTGTCAAATTTGATATAAAAATAGAAAATTTTATTATAAAAGATGTATTTTTCGAATTGAAATAATTAGACCATGGTTTGCAATCTTTTTTTAAATAAAATAGTAACTTTTAATTATAATTGCTGTCACTAGTTTTAGAAATAATTATTTTTATGAAGCTTTATAATTTATTGGGATTTAAATTATAATTTTAAAAATAAATTAACAAACAAAACAAAATCAAAAACAAACAATGAAATCTTTGTAGAGAGACTTGTCATCAAGAACAAAAATCAAAACGAAATATGTTCTAGAATAACATATAATATAAAGCAAATAAGAAAAAACAACTAAAATATGTACTATTAAACAAAGAAACTAAATATCTTCAGTATACATTACTATACATTCATAAAGATAAAAAAGAAACTTGGAAGTATGTTAATATTCAAGTAAAAATATAAATTGTATATATAAAGTGAACATACATTTTTTATGACAATAAGAGGATAATAAATTATCAAATAAATATTTTCTAAATCAGATTAAAAGTGTTGAATTTTGGGTATTATTTATCCATGGATGTTTTTGTGATTATTGCTATTATAATGATTGTGATTATTTTACATCAGATTGATTATTGATTTTGGTGATTCTACTTTTGAAAAATGGCTCAAACTATTGCTGTATGGATGACTGAAGAATTGGGATTAAGTGAATAGTCAATTAAATCATAGTACAAATTCTTAAACAAAATTAAAAACATGCAAATAGATGCTAATAATGAATTTGTGTCACTCAATGTAAAAGTTATATGGCTCAATGCCCAGAAGAGAACCAATCAAGGTGATTAATGAATTGCTACATAACAGGAATTATGACCATTGCAAAAGAGAATTCATAATAAAAGTTTTGAAATGGATTGACAAAGACCTCACAGTGATGGCAAATTAAAAATATTATAAAATGAATAATGGCTGGTCAATGGGGTCTCCCATTAGTGGCATCATCAGTAATCTATTCCTAGCAAAAATCAAGAAATGTATTATACATAATCACATATTTAAATGCAAGTTTAATAAATTTGAGATATGTAGGTAACACATTTATATGTGCTACAGATGACACTATCATGGACCTTGAAGAAAGAAGACAATAATAGAGGAAACAAGTTTTTGGATTTATACATACAAAGACAAGGTCACATGAAAGACTACAGAATAATAATTAAATAGCTAAATATAAGAGTGATCCACCCTAGATCAATAAGCCCAACATCACATACAAATACAGGTTTGAAGAGTTTTTTTACACAGAAATCATATATTATGCAAATCTGAATATAGTTAAAAAGTACAACATTGAACAGTGCACAAATGACTTCCAAAATATGGGGTATAACCATAGTAAAATCATAAACCCCATAAAGAGACTCTACAAAAAATAAAAAATCCTCATCCCAACCAACAAGTGGAATCTAAAAACTGGATAAGCTTACCATATATTCCAAAGATTGCACATAAATTAAAAAAATATATGTAAAAATATATTTAATACAAGATTTTGAACTGCTCTGTCACTTAACCAATTAATCAATTACTAAAGACACTACACCAAACAAATCAGCACATTAAGTAGTCTATAGAATTATCTGCAGTCAATCAGCTTGCACTGCTGCATATTATGGTGAGTCAAGGGCCAGTTTGTTAACAATGCATGCTCAGCACAAATATTTATACAATACAGCCATCAGAAACAAAGAACATTCTTTCATATTTACAGACCATGAGCAGAAAACTGGTCAAGGATTCGAGCTAACAAAAGCAAAGATAGTGTACACATAGAGAATAGAAAGTGAAGAATTAAAGAAGCATGTGCAATAGCTAGTGACCATTTTTCTATTAACAAAAAAGAAACAAATGTATCCATTTAAAAAAAGGCTATTTAAATATTCAAATTAAAATTTTTAAATTAAAATTAAATATGTGAACAGATAATTAAACATTGATATAAAGAAACATTTAATCGCACCACCATATGCCATAAATATGATATCGTAAAAATATAGTGAAAACATGCTGGGCAGTAATAAAGTTAAATATTGTTAAAAAATACATTTTTTGTGTGTACTTTCATTTTACCACATGTTACATTGGCTTATAAAGGAAGAAAATTAGTAACAATTGAATTACAAAAAATATTTTAATATATTCAACAAACATAAAATTAATTATTACATTATTGTGCATTTCCACAAAGATGCTGAATTATCCAGTTTACAAGATGAGTATAGAAGAAGGTGTATCACTTTTTGCATATTAGACACAACTTTATTAAATAATACATTTTGATGATAATTTAAAAATTTTGAAATAGTAAATCACAGCAGAAATTATTTGATAAAGTCATACTGTATGATTATTATTTGAATTTGTTCGCTATCATCATTATTTTCAATCATTATTTATCCATTGCATGATGAAGGTATTTCCAAGTTTAATCCAGATTATCCAATTCCTAACCATTCTTCTGTATAAAATCCCAGAAAACTTTCTTATCTCTTCTATCCAAGTCATAAGTAATCTCATTCTATGTTGTTACAAAGTCTTGAGATCCAATTTAAAACTTTAATTTTTCATTTATGTTCATTTCTTTTAGCAATATATCCAGCCTAGCTACATTTCAGTTTCTTAATTGTTTCCATTGATATGAATGCTAATTGTTTATTCACTTATTCATGTATTTTACTTTTGATTTTTTCTTATTACTCCTAGCATACACCTTTCTATATTATGTTGCATGATTTAAAGTCTCTAAATTGCTTTTTCATTAAGAGTCAAAGTCTTAGATCTGTAAATATGAATTGATAAAACATATTTAATAAAAGCTTCCCTTTTAAACACATAGGCAAATTTCCCTGCAGTGAATTTTCAATTCTATGATTATTTTCATTGTTATTCTAACTGTATTAATATTCTGACCAAGGTATTTATAGTGGCAAATTTTTAACTCATAAATTTTAAATCTTTATTTTTTATTTTGTAAGAAAAATCTGTTAATTATTACTTTAATCTTTTTGGAATTTGTCTTTTGTTCTACTTTCTTAATTTCATCAGATAATTTCTTCCAATATTTCCTTAACCTTATGTACAAAATCTAAATGACTTAAATAATCTCCATTTACTTTCACTGTTTTAGCTTCCCATTTTAATTCTCAAAGTATTTTTTGTAAAACTGCTGTAAGACATTTTGGAAATAAGAAATCACTCTACATTACACCTTTTCAAAGTTAATCTTAGAATCATCATATATTCTAACCATTATTGTTGCATTTTAATAAATATTTTTCAGAATATGATAATATCCTGGGTCTATATCTTGATGATCCAATGCTTTAATCACTGGAGAAATGCTTATAGACTTAAATACATTTTTATATTCTAAAAATCCAAAGCATAATGGCAACTCATATTCATTAGACTTTTCTATAACTTCTCTAAATATTTGGATGTGATCCACTGTGCTAAATCACTATTAAAATCAACTTTTTTTTTTGGTAGATTAAAATCCAAAGTTCCCTGCAGACAAGTTGTAATTATGATAGTAAAGATTTAATATAGAGTTGTTAAGAGATTGACAGACATGTAATTTTTAATAATTTACATTACCTTCTTCCAATCAGCTGGTATATCTATATCATTTAGACATTAGTATATAACTTTGCCAACAATTTTTTCTTCTTTATATACATTTAATTGCATGTGCCACTTCTTCACATATAATTCTAAATAATTCTGAAAATATAATTACTGTAGGAGATATTTTGTTTACTTGTTCTTTATTACTATATAATTCCTTATAGAACTCTTCTGTACATTAGTTTCATCTTTTCTTCTTATTCCTCTTCTATAGATTTCCTTGCTAAATCACAATTATATTTTCTTATATCATCATTAATTCTTTTTGTACTATTTTACAAAACATTAGATATTTCAATTTATCTTAATGGGTCATGTACATTTTTTTTCCATATTCTTTCTTTTCTTCATACAGTATTTTATCTTAGTAAAAAATTTACAGGTAAATTGCTGTTTCTTTGTACCGGCTACCTTTCTCGGAGTTCTGAATAGAGTATCAGTTATCTTTTTATTGATTTCATTAAAGTCTGAACCACCTTTAAAATGTAATTATTTAAAATGATTTTGAAGTTTTAATTTAAATCCATTGAAGTGTTTCTCAGGGTTAGGAATAACAATTGTTAATACCAACTTTTTAAATAACTTTCGTCTTTTTAATTTTGGAATAACACATATCTCACAGCCATTTAATTAAAGATCACTTTCTGGGTTGAATCTATTATGGGTATTAACAATCCTGAAATATATATTATCTGTTAATCAAAATATAATAGAAAAGTTAGTTACTGTTTATTATACATATATAATTATGTGCAATATTCTCAATATAAAAACGTGTAAGAGCTTGAAAATAAATGGAAATAATTTATTTTTATTAATTATATAAATATATTTCAAACTGAAGGGCACCGCATTAATGTCACTAAAACTTTGAAGTTAATAGCTCTTTGATTAATGTTATATATATATGCATTAACTAAAAAAAATAGCTCTATATAGTATTACATTTTGTTATTTTCAGACTAAATTATTTATAATGCCAAGCGTTTTTTCCTTTATATATTGATTTATTAAAATAAGTCAATTAAACATGTTGGGCAATTAAATGGTTAACATGTGATTGCTACAATCATTATACATATAGCAGATTGATTGATTTTATTTTTTAACAATATTAGAGAATCATAATAAAGATATGAAAACATATATTTTTAATATTTTATATAGAATCATTTACAAATGTAAAAATTTAAATAAAGACAATATTACACTAATATTTTTATAGATATATTAAACAATCCCCGTACTTCCCTATACTTTTTAAATTCATATAAATAAAGATAAAATAAAAGACAAATGACCCCAGGATGCATTTAATGCTGAACCAGCACTCATCAATTGGTCCATATCACTATATGCCATACATATCTATTATATGAAGAGTATTTATCTATAGTAAATTGTTACATTTTTATTTACCATTGTCATATACTCACTCCAGTCACAACTTTGGCACCATCCACCTCAGATAAATACAATAATAATTATTACTAATCATTTTCTAAACTAGAGATTATCCCTAGAACAGATATAAACTTTAAACCTCAGTTAAAGATTAATATATTTGATTTTTTAATTTTAAAAATGCACACACATAGAGTTATTCACCTTTCTCTTCTCCATGTGTAAGATCTTTATAGATATAATAAATAACCTCCATACTTCCCCATTCTTTTTAAATTTATATAAATAAAAATATAATAAAAGACAAATGATCCCCAAGATGCATCTCATGCTGTATGTTTAAAATTAAAAAATCAGTATTAATCTTTAACTGAAGTTTAAAGTTTATATCTGTGCTAGAGATAATTTCTAGTTTAGAAAATGATTAGTAATAATCATTATTGTATTTATCTGAGGTGGACGGTGTAAAAGTTGTGAGTGGAGTGAGGTTGACAATGGTAAATAAAAATGTAACAATTTACTATAGATAAATACTCTTCATATAATAGTGATATATAGAGGAAATAGTGACCTGGAGCAATTAATAAGTGCTGGTTCAGCATGAAATGCATCTTGGGGATTATTTGTCATTTATTGTATCTTTATTTCTGAATTTAAAAAGAATAAAGTATGTAGGTTGTTTAATATATCTATAAAAATATTACACATGGAAAAGAGAAAGGTGAATAACTCCATGTGTGGGTATGTTTAAAATTAAAAAATCAGTATTAATCTTTAACTGAACTTTAAAGTTTATATCTGTGCTAGAGATAATCTCTAGTTTAGAAAATGATTAGTAGTAATTATTATTGTTATATAAAGAGCTCGCGAATAAGGTCTTAACAACCTTTGCAGAATATCCCTAACCTAGATTGGTTTCTATTCCTGACTTCCTCAGTGAGGTGATAGGATGTTCAAGCATTAGATTAAAAATACTAGGACAAGCCTGACATTTTATCTAATGGATAACTATTAAATAGAAAATCTGAAAATTTTCAGGCATCCATATGTCTTCTAATTTAGCTATCTAACTTAAATAGCCATATGGGACTGAACTAAGTTCAGATACACCATACATTAATAGATTTAGCAATATAAAATCGCCAAAGCATGCAGAAACTAGTCTGGAGTTAAGGATATTCTGCAAAGCTTGTTAAGAGTTTATTTGCGAGCTCTTTATATAACATTTGCAATACAAGCTTGTTTAAAGTAGGTCATATGACCTCTGACTTGATTTTTTTTTTTGCAATTATTATTGTATTTATCTGAGGTGGATGGTGTCAAAGATGTGAGTGGAATGAGTTTGACAATGGTAATAAAAATGTAACAGTTTAAATTAATATTATATTTTTACAATAAGCACTAACCTAACCACATTAGAAATTTTTAAAAGAAGTAGGAAATAAAATTTTTTAAAAATTACTAGCTAAATTGTTAATAAATTTAAATGTAGAATTGTAATAAAAAACTTAATAATCCATCTCTAATATAATGAGACTGATAATGGTTAACAGAATAAAACAAATAAAATAATACATAATACATTATTAAACTTCTATTATAATGTTATTTTTATCTCAAAATATTTAACAGTGCAGCTTGGTATATTATTAAATGCCTTAAAACTAAGAATCATATATAAACATTTGTTTTGCTTGAATGTTAGATTTGATTTGCGATATGTTTGCAAATATTAAGACTACATTTCTTCTTGATGTTGAGATGTTAATATTAAAGAATTATTAGCTGGTTCTTTTTAGGACAAAGTGTTATCTAAAACAAATCTTGGTGATCATATGAAAGAGAACTCATTGTTCATCAAGTTAGTATATTGATGTGAGAAAGCATTATTTGCAATGTAATTAAAATGACTCAAATATTAAATATTATTGATTTGTTAATTCAATTTTTTGTTAACTAGATATTATTTATTCAATGCTTCATATTCTTGAGTATTCATTATATCACTATAATTTCATACTTCTCTATTAAATTTAGACCTGGATATGGTAACATAGAAGCTATGTGTAGGAATGACTAGCCTGTTCCCAGACAACATTTTATTTAACATCTTATATAAATAAAAGTGGTTTAAATATATCTATTCTATATTATTCCATCATATAATTGGTTCTATAATATTAAGGCTAGATAGACAGAGTAATTCAATTGCATAATTGGCTAACTAACTTTTGGAATAAGTTAAATGATGGATACTTACACATGTTCATTAGCTAGAAGCAGTAACTGAAATTGTAACTATTCTTACAACTTATTCACTAATATATATAACAGAAATATATATAATAGAAATCACACAAAAATAATGTAGTATATAATAATAATAGTAAAAATACTATTACTAGTACTACTAAATCAATTTATTTATTAAACTGTTAAACAACAACATATAGCCAATCATAGGTTGCATATTGGAATAAACACATTGCATTTAACATAATAATAAAAAGAAAGTAACACAAAAAAGTAAAAAAATATAAACAAATAAAATGATTTTAAATTAATCTACAGTGAGATTTATATTTAAGAATATTACAAAACTGCTTATGATCTAAATTAAAATGATTGATATTAGTAAAAATATGATTGTATAAAGAAGGTAGCCTGAATAAAAAAGAAAATTTAAGACATTGAATGCCAAACTTGAGTATAACAGACAAAAGCAAACTGAGTATTATACTTATAAAAATCTAATTACAATAGTTGAAATTATATAGGACAAAATTATTTGTTGATTTATAATTTTATAAAGATATTTAAAATCTCTATATTTCTGTATAGAAGAAAGATGAACATTTTTATTTTCAAAGAAACATATCTGGAGAATTTATTAAACAATCATTGTAATAAACTGTATCATTATTTAGAGTTAGGATTCCAAATAATTGAACAATATTCAATGATGGGAAGAACCAATGACAAAAATAATTTAAATTTTATATGATCATGGAAATGATAACCATGCCAAAAGATGGCAACTATGATTCTAAAGGTTTTGCTAACAATCACTTCTAAATGAGAAAGAAAAGATCCATTACTAGAAAGTAAAATTCCCAAACATTTTTGAGATTCAACAGAATTAATTTTGTGAGAATTAATAATAAAAAAAAAATTAAAACTTTAGACTTAGAATATGAAACAGGGCAACATTTATTAAAATTAACTGAAATTATTTAAATTATACCATGCATCAAAGTTAACATTATCTTTCTGAATGAAAGTGCAATCAAAGACATGTGATTCTTCTAAGGATTTTGAGGATATCAGCATAACACAAAAATTAAGAAGATTTCACAAAATCCTTAATGTCATTAATATAAATGTTAAAGAATTATGGATACTAAAATATTACCCTGAAAATATTAAATTTACATTCAAAATTAGTTGAAACATTAATTGTTGAATTTTACATATGCTGTATGATTACAAAGAAAGGATTAACACCAATAAACAAGTAAAAAACAAATTTATGTAATTTGTAAAGAATAATGATGTGGTCTACTTTATCAAAGGCTTTTGATAAATAAAAATAAATGACAAGTCTTTGCTAATCCTCAATCACATGCACCATATGATCATAAATTGTTAACAAATCAGTTTCTACAGATCTATTAGGAATAAAATCATGTTACGAAAGAAAAAGATTTACCTAACATCCAAAATAGCTTCATTATAAATATACTTCTCAAAATTCAAGCAATAATATGTAAAACAAAAATAGATTTCTAGTTCATGTGAGTCATTTTAAAAAATTGGGATCATTTTGGAACATATTTGGACATTAAAACAGGCAAAACTCTCTATACATATTGCCACTCAGTACAAGCCAGAGTAATAAATGAATGCCAAAAGGCTTGTGCATAAAATTCCCATATAGTGCCTATTCATCAGATATCCCCAGACTAGTTTCTGGCTTGTGGCCTTTGTCAGTGAAGAGCCTTGGATCTGAGAGCACTGCACCTGATCTAGGTGCAGTGCTCTCAGATCCAAACCTCCTCACTGATGAAGGCCACAATCCAGAAACTAGTCTGGGGATATTGGATGTGGAGGCACTAGATGGGGATTTTATGCACAAGTCTTCTGGCATCCATTGATTACTCTGGCTTGCACTGAGTGGCAATATGTATAGAGAGTTTTACCTGTTTTAATAACAGTTATGAGCAAGCATAAAAAATAGTGATCATGTGATATTTGAACATTAAGAAAAACACAAGAATTAAGTGGTAAATTAAAAATAGAGGCAAGATGCATTGCAATAATTTCAGCTAAACTTTTGTAAATGAAGGAATGAATATTATCATATTCTAAACTAGATTGAGTTTTAAGTTTCTTGATGCCTACAATAACATCGCCCCTAAAGATATAATCAATTATGCCTAACACAACTACAATAGTAACAGTAGAAGCAAATAATAGTAGTAGTACTAGAAGTAATAATAATGATGATAATAAAAATGAGTATGGAGATTCCAACTGTAAAAAAAAAAAATAAAAGAAGAAAAAGAAGTGAGTAAAACTACTCTAGAAATGTGTTTTGGGATGACTATACAAACAATATATATATATATAATTATAATTGAAATAATATTTTTAACGGTTTACAAGCAATTACAAACAATCCTTAAATTCGCAGAAGTACTTTTGATTACTTTCTAACATGCCTCAAGTGCCATTAAATTCAAAAACAAAAGTGGAAGCAAACATCATCAATTCAAATTCCACAAATCTCGTATTTTAATGTTAGAAGCTTGTCAATTTATTAAATGCGTTTTATTCCTGTTTATAAAAATTGCCTCTTTAATTTTTCTTTTACTATGGTTTCTCTCTTCATGAAGAATTTTCACATTTTCAAAATTAAATTTAAATTTATATTTACATGTTTTTTCATGATCAAAGAAAACTGAAGGAGATATTAAATCACCATTATTTTTATTTTTTACATGCTTATATAACAATTCATGTTCCCTTAATCTTTTCTCAATACTGCACCTAGATTCACCTATATATGATAGCATACAATCACAAAAAATTTGATATATGACATTACTTTTTTGCTTGACAGGTATGACATCCTTAGAATTATTGACTAATTTATTAATATTGTTTGGAACATAGAATGAAACATTAAACACATTCTTATATAAATCCTTAAAAAATTTCACTTGTGGATTTGAAATAAATGGAATAGATATCCATTTTTTACTATTAATCTTCATTTTTTTTAAATTATAATAATTTTTTTAAAATTGATATAAAGTATTGTTTATTTGTTTGTTTTTGAATTTAATGGCAGTTGAGGCAGGTTAGAAAGTAACCGAAAGTACTTCTGCAGATTTAAGGATTGTTTGTAATTGTTTGTAAACCGTTAAAAATATTATTTCAATTATAATTACAATATTGTTTTTAATTAACGGATATTTTATTTATTTTATATATATATATATATATAGTAATAATAATATTTATATAAGTGGTTCCTTGTGAGATCATGATGATGATCAAATGCATATATGAAAAACTGAGTACAACTGTTTCATTCAAATTGACTACTTAAATTTTTTCCATTTTTTTGAATTTATAATTTACAGAAAATTTAGATTTGAATAGACCATTATAGCCACTATCCTAACATGGCCAATGTGAGATCCACAATATTTTCTAATTGTAACATGAATATAATTACATTAGTATATCACATGATAACTTTTAAATTAATTTATATTTTAACTTAAAGGTAAATATTTCAAAAGAGACTTAGAAAAATAAAAACATTGAACCTTTAAAATTGCTTTGTGAAATTAAATATTTTATTCAGGAAGAAGTAGCAAAAAAAAATAAAGATGAAGTTTCAATTTCTAATCAGTTAAAAACCACTTCTTATTCTAAAAGTTTTGTTGGAATATTGAATTTAAAATAATATTTTAAAGAATTAAAGCAATAAAAATTCTAAAATGGCTTTATGCCATATGTTATTTACAATTACATTATGTCATATTCTATACATAAGTTTATTATTAAATAATTGATTTTATATATATATAAGAAGATATTTAAAGCATGAATCACAAAAAGTTATATATATATATATATATACAGCTGGGTTTCGTTTTATGCAATAGGTTCTTCAGAAAACATGCGCAAACGAAATTGCGCAAAAATAGACGTAACTTACCTTGAAAAAGTGGGGATACGGACTGTGATTTTTCAAAAATCACATAAAAGCAAAGCACAAATGTAAAATTACTTTAAAATTCGCGCAAAAAAAAATAAGGAAATAAAATATGACTAATAAAAAATTTCAAATTTGAAAAAAATTGATACAAGACAAACTTTTTTTAACTATAATATTTAATTTTATTCAAAATAATATATTTTTATGCATAATTTAGAGTACAGTAATTTACATTTTTTTATACATGTTTTAATTATTATCGCGATTTGCCAATAAACAGGTTCATTTGCAAACTGGTAAAAATCAGATTTTAATTTTTAATTGTCAAATTTAATTGTGCCCACTGCTATTACTCATCTTTTAAAAATAAACTTGCAGACACTAAATGATTAATAATTGATTACGTTCTTTTTTAAAAAGCAGAAACAGAATGTAATTTAAAATGCAAAATTAACATGCACAATGTTTGAACAAATTTACATTATAATCTTGTAAAATTTAATGTGTGTATACATAAAATGTGGAAATCATGATTTTAATTTCATTATTGCATAAAATCTTACTATTATAAAGCACTGAAAATATTGAAATTACTAAGATGAAAGTTGAATTCCAATAATGTGCTATTACTTTCAATATAACGTAAGTGCGTGAAATTTATTATTTAAAGTAATAGTGCATTATCGGAGTTCGACTTCCAGAGAAATGTGAATCGCGTAACTTCAAAATCGCGTTAAATAAGTACGCGTAAAAAGAGACCCATGTATATATATATATAGACTAAAGGAGCAGTGCATGATGTGTGTCAGTGTATTTGTGTTTTATGGCTTCATTTATTTTATGTTTTTGTCTATGCTTTTTCCAGAGTATATGCTTTGAAAAAAATATGATTGTGAGTTATTGAGGTCACTTTATAAAATAAATATCATAAAGATCATTATTTGATCATCATCATCATCATCATCAAGATAATAATAATAGGATTTATAAATATTCAGTTTAGTCTGATTCAATTAATATTTTTGCCATTTAGTATTAACAAAAATTAATGTATTTAGTAATATCCTTCATTTTTTTCTAAGTACAAAAATAAATAAGTTTGTATTTTGAATTTCTATTTTACTAAATTTAGTTACAATTTAGATTTTAAATAAATTCTACTTTAAGTTTTGTATTTAAATACCACAAAGATAATAAAATGCAAAGATAGTAAAATTATAGATTAAACGTTGGCGGCTTAGATACAAGTTTAAAAATTTCAATCAAGGTTATTAGTAAGATGAAAGATTTTATAAGAAGTATAAACAAATGGGAAGGGGGTGTATAGATGCAACTAGTTGGTTACTTCATTATACACTCACTTATTAACTCAAGAATAAGACTATTTTAATCTCAAATTTTAGTGATTAATTTATAAACTGTATTTACTGTGTTAATACATCTCAAAAATTTACAAAGAAGAAATAAAAATGATAAAATATTATAAATTTACTAGCTCCCTGTCATCTTTGGCATCCAATCTCTTGAGGCTTGCTTCACTCACCCACACCTTTTGAGTGGAGCTTATATAAAAATATTTATTTCTAGCAGTTATTTCCATATATATATATATATTAATTCTAATGTTTTCACGGATAAAAGATGTCATATTATTATTACTATTTGCGGGATATTCCGCAAATAGTAATAATAATATGACATATATATATATATATATATATAGGGCATTTTTGAAATTGCAATGATAGCAAAATTATATATGTGGGATTTAACACTCGTCCCCATTTAATGCATTATATAAAATCATCATTTTGATTTTTTGCAAAATTTTTTAGGGTTGACCTTCTGAAAGCAGATTTATTGCCAAAAAAATGAAGATTGAAAGAATGCGATAACAAAAAGTCTATTATCAATGCTTTCAAAATATTTTTCCTAAAGACAAAAAAAAAATGCTAAAAGATTAAAATATCTTAAGTTTTTCCTAACTTTAAAATTGTCTCTAGCAAAAATAAGACACATTAGATATTCCATAAAATACAGTTTCTTTCCTTTAATTGTATTTTATTTAATTATATCAAAGCAAGTTTATTCTTAAATAAATAATTATTAATACTTTTTCAAAATATTGTATCTTTTACTACAAATCCTCTGTTTCTGAGATTTTAATCAATAGTTTAAAAAAAAAAAGTGGACATTTTAATTGCTTATTAAAAATTTACAATCGGGAATTTAGAGAACTAAGTCATTTGATTGTATTTCAGTTTCATCTCATCATTATATATATATATATAAAGAGTAGATTTGTTGTTAAGGAAAATATTAGATTGTTTGTAAGGCTGCTTGCTATATCCAATCATTTTTGAATCATAACACCTTCAAATTTCAAATATAAAATGAAAGGCTTTCTTAACATTTATTAAAAGGAAAAGTTATGTTTCAAAAGTTAATTTTAATTTCATAAATAACATGATTTGTTTCATAAAACTATATATATATCACTAATTTGTATAAATAGAAGGGACTTTTCAATGAACAATTCAAATAATAATAAAACATTAGTCAAAAGTTTAATATTCTCTTCTAATAAAATGTTCCATATTTATATAAGATAACATATCTACTAACAGGGTATTTGTTGTTATCACTATCCAATTAGTATCTCTCTAAATAAGAGAGATCTATCAGAAACTTATTCACTTGAAAATAAAAACTTTTTAACAAAATTAATATAGTATTTCATATTTCATCATCATTCTTTTAAATTCAAGCTAAAATTTGGAGCATAAATAAACTAGGGTGTTAATCATTTATATTATTAGAAATATTTATAATCATATTATAGCTATTTGTTAATCAAAATTTTGAATATTAGCCTATGTAAAATTCCGAGTAAAAAAATAAATATTTATTGAAACATATTTAAAATATAGAAATTATGATATTAATATATAATGCACTAAAGCAAGATTGGCTGCAGAAAAGAGTCTGCTATTAACTGAAACCCTTTGATTCCTCTTGGAGGCCTTAAAGGGACTGAGCAGAGTAAATTCCTAATGTCCACTCCATACGTTCTTGTCGATGCAGCTGTTATTACTATGTGATTATTCATATAGTATTCGAACTTGGATGGACTACTCACCAACATGTATTAGCCAGCATGGTGAGTTTATTGGCTTTTTACCTCTGAGTTTAAGACCAAGAAACATCATGGTCTTTCTTCTCAGTTGCCTGATAAGGCAAAATGAATGTTTGTATAAATGATATTTTCCCAATAGATATATACAATTATGACAGACAAAAATAAATCATGGCCCTTATTCCCAGGAGGCTGAAAAGTCACCAATCAAGGCAGCAGTTGGTGGCCAAAGGTGGAAGGTGCTAAGAATCTCCTGACTGCAGACCCAGGCTGCTATTTGATGATGACTTTTTATTTAGGTACTTACAACTGTAGATCACTTTCAAGTGAAGGAAGATTGTAAGAATTAGAAGAAGAACTGTCTTATATTAAATGAGACATTATTGGACTTTGTGAAGTTAGAAGAAAAGGTGAAGAGACAATTGATTTAAAAAGTGGACATGTACTCTATTATAAAGGCACAAATATTGGAAATACAAATGGAGTAGTATTCATTATAAATAAAAAGTGGAAGAACAACATTGTGGAGATTGATGGTGTATCAGACAAAGTGGCAAGATTAGTTATACAACTTAATAGCAGATACCAAATGCAGATAATTCAGGTTTATGCCCCAACAACTGCTCATAGTGATGAAGTAGTAGAAGATTTTTATATGGATGTACAAAAGGCTTTCAATCAGAGTAAACAACATTTTAAAATTGTTATGGGAGACTTTAATGCTAGAATTGGTAAACAAATGAAAGATGAAAGTGCTGTAGGTAATTTTGGTTATGGTAATAGAAATGAGAGAGGAAAAAAACTTGTGGAGTTTTCAGAAAAAGAAAAACTTTATATTATGAATTCTTTTTTTGAGAAAAATGTTAAAAGGAAATGGACATGAAAGCATACCAATGAAGGTAATTGGTTTATATTTTGACTAACAGAAAATACATATTTCAAGATTGTAATGTTCTTAATAAATTTAATACAGGAAGTGATCATCGATTAGTAAGATGTAAGATATGTGTTAATGCAAAACTAGAGAGTCAAAAATTATTAAGAAAAACAATTTTTACAGTTGATATTCCTAATCTTCAGAAACATTCTAATGAATTTAAATTAGAACTTACAAATAGGTTTCAAGTATTAGTAGATTTTGAACATGATTCAGAGTTGAATGAAATTAATATGAAAATAACTGATACACTTTTAAAAACTGCAACAAAGATAGCTGGTAGAAAAAAGTAGCAATTGACCAATAAAATTTCTACTGAGACTAGAGAAATTATGAAAAAAAAAAGGAATATGAAGATATACAAAAATGATGCATTAAAAAGGATTGAATATCTAGAATTATGTAAAATGGTATGAAAAAGAGTTGAAAATGATATAAGAAAGTATAGCTGTGAACTAGCAAGGAAAGCTGTAGAAGAAAATAAAAGTCTCAAGAATGTAAAACAACATTTTGGTATTGGTAGGAAATTTCTATCTGCAATAAGAGAAAAAAAGAATTATTACTAAAAAGAGAGATGACATTATGAAATGGGTAGAAGACTTTTATCAACAATTATATAGTAATAATGAACAAGTACCTCCTATTTCTATTACATCTTCTGAATTGCCCAGAATTTTAAATGAAGAAGTGAAACATGCAATTAAATGTATAAGGAAAGAAAAGGCTCCAGGTAATGATGGAATTATAATTGATATATTAAAAGAAGCAGGTGAAGAAATAGAATTTTTTTTAGCAAAGTTATATACCAAATGATTAATGATAAAGATGTACCAAATGATTGGAAGAATGCAGTAATAATATTAATATTTAAAAAAGGTGATAAAAAGATATTAGAAATTACAGACCTATCAGCCTTTTATCAGTTTTGTATAAAATTTTTACCAAGATAATTACAACTCGTCTACAAAGAACATTGGATTTCCACCAACCAAGGGAACAAGCTGGATTTAAATGTGGTTTGAGTACAGTAGATTATATCCAGGTATTGAGAGAAGTTATAGAAAGGACAAATGAATATGAGTTGCCATTATGTTTGGATTTGTAGATTATGAAAAGGCATTTGATTCTATAAACATTTCTTCAGTGATTAAAGCATTGGATCATCAAGGTATAGATCCAGGTTATTGTCATATTTTAAAGAGTATTTATAAAAATGCAACATCAACAATTAGATTACATAATGATACTGGGAAAGTCAACATTGAGAAAGGTGTAAGACAAGGTGACTCCATATCTCCAAAACTTTTTACAGCAGTGTTGCAAGAAGTATTTTGTGGATTAAAATGGGAAACTAAAGGAGTGAATGTATTGCAGAAGTTATCAGATGAAAGTAGGAAAGTAGGACTAAATATAAATGTTAAAAAGAGTAAAGCAATGTTTAATCAATTTGCTCAAAATATGAAAATAAAGATTCATCGTGATGAATTAGAAAAAGTTAACAGTTACAAACACCTTGGTCAGATTATTAATACAGATGGAAACATAATGGAGGACATTAATCGTAGAATTAAACTTGGTTGGAGTGCTTTTGGTAGAAATAACTTGATACTAAAAGGAAATATGCCTATGTGTTTGAAAAGAAAGGTTTTAACAAATGTGTTTTGCCAGTTCTTCCTTATGGATCTGAGACTTGGACACTTAATAGAAAAGTAATACAGAGACTCCAGATCACTCAAAGAAGTATGGAGAGATGAATGTTGGGAGTAACAAGAAGAGATCGAAAATGCAATGTATGGGTAAGAAAATAAACAGGTGCTACTGACCTCATTGAAACAATTAAAAGATTGAAGTGGAGTTGGGCTGAACATATTGCTAGAAGAGATGATAATAGATGGACAATTGAAATCTTAAACTGGATTCCAAGAGTTTGTAAAAGACTCAGAAAGAGACCACATGTGAGATGGATGGATGAAATAAGAAAGTGTGCAGGGGTGATGTGGAGAAAAGAAGCTAAAGATTGGAGAAGATGAATTAAACTTGGAGATACCTTCATCCTGCAGTGGATTGATAATGGTTGATGATGAAAGCAAGATTATTTAAATTTTAAACATTAATATTTTCCTATGACATATGAAAATAATTTGTGTTAACAAATATACATCTTAAAATTTAAGTAATATATCAATATTGTTGTAATACTGACAAAGCTTTTAAATAAATAGACAGTATCTTTATTTAGTTCTGATTTTGTATATTTATAATTTATAGTGAACAGTAGCATATTAATGTTTAATGTGATAAAATTATGCATCTTCACCATTGGTAACAACACCAGAAGACATTCAGCTACATTCATCAATTAGTTCCAACAAATCAAGGCATAGGACAACAATACTGCACCCTCAGATATTTTTGCTGCCACCTGGTCACTACTAAAACAACCATTCAATTTATAATGTAATAATCCAACAATAAACACATTGAATAGCATTCAATAGTATCATCCATTACTCTAAAAAAAAACACAAATCTTCATTAACTGCTTTCAACTCCAGACACCATCAGACTACAGAATTTATTCAAGATCTAACACAATCTACCAGCTAATACTATACGGAATTGTATTCTGAACTGACTTTGTTCTTTGTACCTTACCCATAGCTTGATTTTATGTGACATGAATTATAAGTTACCTCCCTAGTATATTTCAAGCTTAACAATCAATTAAAAAACAATAATCAAGATCAATTTAGTGACTGTGAACTAACTTTTAATATGATGCCAGATTTTATAATCTTAGGTCAAATCCATCTATCTATCTATGAAATTGAGTTTTATAGTGAACTGTTTTTTAAAGACTTTAATGACTAAACTTGATATCCATTTTTCTATCAAAACTAGTTGCAGCATTTGTAAAGAAAATATACTTTGAAACCTGATTATTGTAACACTTGAAATTATTCCATATAAAAACCTGTACAACATGATTGAATCTGTAGCCCTCACAATCAATGTTATGCAATGCTATGTAATCCAAAGGATCAACAAAGAGTATTGTTATAATAATAATGATGATGATAGTAATGATGATAGTAATAATTCAATTAATTTATTAATATTTCAGCAGTTAATAAAACCATTTAAAGGAATACATTACAACTTAAATATTTGATAAAATAATTGTTGTTTCCCCAACAAATGTCTTTAGGTCTGCAAAAAGTATATCAATGTCATTAAAAAATATATTATGAAAATGTGGTAGCATGTATAATGCTGCCAAATATAAAGTTTCACATTTATATTTATCAATATGTAAATAAATTCGTATTACTTGTATATACACGAGGGACTCTTATTAATATATTTGAAATATAATTGTGTACGAAAATTCTTTCATAACTGATTAAATAAAAAAAATTCATATCATGAATCACTCTTCAATGAAACAAATTAATATAAACATTTTTTGCATTAATTATATTAGTGAATTTACTATACAATGACTATAATTTATCTATATGAGATAACTTATCTGAGTTCCATATTATTGAACCATATTCCACTATAGGAAGTACAAATGTTTTAAACAAGTGAATCTTAACAAAAATATTAAAGTAACATCCATTACGAAGAATAAGACCCATTATTTTATTGGATTTATATAAAATATTATTCACATGAATTGTAAAAGATCCATTTTAATTAAACCATATTCCAAGATCTTTATAATACTTTTACATTCAATAGTTTCATTATTTATATGAGTCCACATAATATTGAGTTTTTCTTGTATATATAATAGTACAACATTTCTCTATATTTATGTGCATGTTATTCTTAAAACATCATTCATAAAAGCTATCTATATAAGTTTAAAGCTCTAAATGATCCTTTGAGATTTATATCGGGATTTATAATTTTAAAGTTAATGTACATACACACTAGTATATGCATGTCGTTCTATACATACCTTTTCCAAAAAAATATCATTAGAAAAAAAACCATTTATCAATTTTTCTACCAAGCTTTTGTAAAATAATTTTAAAATGAATAATAAAATAAAAACTTACCTTCAAAATAAAGACTTTCGTTCCACTGAGGATTTTTTGTTTTCTTTTTAATTTTGGTATCCATTCGGTGTTTTTTATCAGGTAATAAACAAACCCTTACATAAGGATCACAGGATCCAGAAAAATCCTTTGCAGGTAAATCTTTGGCCTGAATGATTGTAATTATCAAATTAGATGCATGAAAATCGTAAGCTAAATTAAACTGAAGTAATCCCAGCTTATGCTCATTCTCATTATCTCCACCAGTAAAAAACTCTTGAATAGCAGAAGTAGTTCTCTGTAAAAGTGGCATATTACTAGTGGGAGAATCATCAGGTGATGGAGGTTCTGGAGGAATAATCAAGTCCTAAATAATAATAAATAAATTATATATAACAATCAAAAATGATTGAACACACAAAAAATGTAACTAAAAAATAAAAAATCGAATATTTTATTTGAACTTTTTTCTCTTTATATTTGAACAATAGGAAAATGTGAAGCAGTAATTAATGGATTTAAATTTTTTCTACATTTATTAATAGAACTTACAAAGAATTATTGTAAAATTAATATTAATGATACTCTTATTGTGGAAATATTAAAATAAATTTTAAAAATATATACAACATAGAATAGACAGAAAGTAACTTAAATGTTAGCATGTAAGATAAATAATTATAGTGATAAAGTTTTCTATTGTTTTTTCAACCTTTCAGTTTGTTCATCAGAAAATTAAAATATATTATTTTTCTAACCTTAATTCTATTAACTGACATAAAACTATTAATCAATAGAATGTCAAAACCTCTACCATAATTTTTTATCTTAGTATTCTTAATTTTACCCAAATATTTAAAACACATTTCACAAATTATATCATGATAAATTTTAAAATAAATAAAATATTGCAATGAATAGAAAAGTTTATACTAATTTTATTCATTATTGTACAATATTTTTCAAAGATTGTTTTAATTGGGAAGTCAGATGTTGTTTAGGTACCAGAAGCGACAGAGTTAATCTCGAACCTAAGGATATTTAGCTTTTAGGCCATTACCCTACCACAGTATTCAACTGCAAGGTATATTTTGTGTTTACATTAATATTTAAATTTATTATGAAGATTTCTACATAGAGTCAACTATAAATAGAATATAAAAATATCAGATATTCATCACAAATTGTATTATTATTATTACTATTATATATTAAAATGTATTTTTCTAAATATTTATTACATAATATCACAATCAATTATATTTTTAAACTACAATCTGTCACTTATAATATAAATTATCAACTTTCATTGCATTATTTTGATGATTTCATATTATATAGCATTATTTTAAAGAAAATCCTATATGGCTCTTATAACTTATATAAGAACCATATGTCACTCTACTCCATTCTATATCACTCTACTCTTGAATCAATTATGTAGTAAATGTGATCAATGGACAATCAAAATTCTAGATAAGCTTTTGTTTCTGACCTTCATCAGTGACAAGAAATAGATTTCAAACATTTACAAGTAACCACACTTAATCCTATTATATTAATCAAGTTAATGATAGAAGTGATTCAATATTTTAAAATTTTGAAACTAAACTAACATACATAGATTAAAAAAAACCCAGCATACAACAAAACAAAAATTGAAATGTTTTCATTACATTTCTCTGCATTTATTAAACAAAAAAACACACGTTTAATTAAAAAAATTAAATAGATTTACTTTTAATTATTTTTTAAAAGCACTTTATTATAAAGATAAAAAACTCACTAGTGATATATCTTCAGTATATATAAAATTTTTAATTTTTTTTTTAATGAGAAGACAAAGTAATAATAGATAAAAAATAACACATAAATAGCAAATGACAAACTTTATCAGAGCGATTTATAAATAAGAATTAAAGAGAAATGTTGAAAAGCATATATATATATATATATTCCGAAATAATATTTAACTTAAATGGTTGATGCCAAAATTATTAGAAATTTTATTATTTAGAAATCAAAATATAATAATGGGATAGTAATAAATTCTGAAAAAATAATGGAAACATGCTTAAGAGATTATAACTTGGGCCAACTAAAGAGGTTTCATTCAGCATGAAATGCATCTTGGAAGTCTTTTTGTCTTTTTGGGATGTCTTTATTCATATATTTTAAGAATGTGGAGTGGAAGATTTAAGTTTATCTTACAAAATAGATTTTTTTAACTATTGATGTGCAAATAATAATCGATCTTGGTGTATAACTTTAAGCAAATGTAAACAAATTGTTATCTCTAATAAAAGTACCACTGAGGAATAAGTTTGACTGTCAGTTACATAACAAGAATAATAATGAAAAAAATGAAGTGAGATTTTTATGAAGGTAATAAATGTAAAAATAGATTTATTATTCATCTTTTCTCCAGTGATTTTCACTTTTTAGATGTTAAATTTCTATCAGGATGGATTTCTTAAACATGTCAAAATATTTATTGTTGTAGCTTTTTATATAAATCTACATCATTATTATTCCCATCTCTCTTTAAAACAATTACAAATTCAAATTGTCACACATTTAAATACTATCTGGTACTATTAACACTGTTTAATGAGAAATTTGTATAATGTAATCAATTTACAATGTTCATTTGTTTAACACAATATATTAAAACATTCTAAAATATAATTACTATCATTATAGCTATTTGTTATCTTAGCCATACACACTGTTAAACTACTTTATTTAATTACATTATAAATGTAAATTAACATCATAAATAAAATATACCAAAATAAAACTGAAAAATTAATGCAGAAGTAAAGATTTACATGTTTTATAAAAGAATTAAGATGATTTTTGTATCAAATAAAAATGTTGCTATTTTAAAAGCAAATTTAGAAACTAAATAAATTAAAATTTTGTTTAATTATTAAAAGAATTCTTCATGAAAATTGATCAAATATTTTTAAAATTAAGTAGCAACAAAATATGAAAAAGACTACAAAGCAAAAGTTATTTTTGTGTTTTAGGCTGCTAATTGTCACAACAATTTTAAATCAATGCATTATACATATATTTAGGAAAACTATATATCTGGATCTAAAATATATTAAATGTTTTCAGAGCTAGAACAAAAATAGAAGTTATTGACAATTTTGGACTTGGGTCCAGTTCTATTAAAATTGTTTCAAAAAAATATGAATAAGGTGACATGATTTTTTTAATAGTGAAACTGCATGGAAACAGTCATACTACAACAAAAATATTTCTGATATTAATATTTATACAATATTTCAATTGTAGTTTATAGTTAAACTTATTTATCAGTTCATATAAAAAAAACTCAGAAAAAAATGATTTGGTTAAGAAGTGTATTTCATTTATGTGAGATAAATTACAGTAGTATTTAAAATAACTTGGTTTAATGGAATATAAAATAATGTTTTTAAAATTTAAAAATTTTGTTAAAAAAACAATTCCTTAATCATTATATACTTACCAGTGCATATTTTAAATAATTGTATTGATAGTATGATAGAAACTTAGATTTAAAATATTATTTTAAAAATCCATCAATACTTTCATATTTATGTTATGCAAACAGTAACAAACAAAAAGTATTATTATTAAACTTTCTTATTTTCTATGCAATGATTATTAATTAATATCCCATTTTCTTTACACAATTTCAATGTAATTTAATGTTTCTATAAATAATTTTTTAATTTTCTTTTACAGTTTTAACTCCCAAGTAGTTTTTGAGCTACAAAATATTTAAATAGATATGATTACAGAAAAATGCCACATTATGTTAATATTATATCTAATATATTTGTAATACATATTTTATTTACAACTGTATTTTAAATATTATATATTATTATGTTTGTGATTATATTAAATTTGTTTTATTGTTTTACTTAATAACTTATTTTGTCTTATAGTCTTTATATACAAATTTTATATATAACTTATATTTAAGGACTAATTTTATATTTATTTATTTTTTAATTTAATACTTTTTAATTATTATAATTTAAGCTATTTTTAATTTAATATATTTCTTAATTTTTTATTTTATGTTTAAATTATCTACTTTTTGTTATTTTTCTTCCAACTGTCAAAACTTTTAAATAAAATTAACTAAGTAAAAAAAAATTAGTTACAAAAAATAAACATGGAGAGAAATATAGTGTAAAATAATTTAAAAGTTTTTATAATTGGAAAAAACCTAGTATTTAGATAATTTAAATATAAAAAATTAAAAAACACATGATTTAAATATATAAATTTATATTAAATTAAAGATATCTTAAATTACAATTATAAAAATATAAAATTTAAAAAAAGTATCTATAAAATTAGTTATTGAATATAAGACACATATAAAAGTTATATATGAATATTATAAGACAAAATAATATATTATAGATATTAAATAAAACAAATTTAAAAATTTATATAGTTATAAAGGTAATAATATATACTATTTAGTATAATTGTTATTAAAATATGAATTATGTATATTTTAGATATAATATATCATTTCTGCACAGTCACATCTATTTAAATTTTTTTGTAGCTCTGATGAAGATTGTTGAGCAGTCAAAATTGTAAAAAAAAAGTAAAATTATTTGTAAAAATATTAAGCTGCATTAAAAAAGTGTAAATGAAAAGTGATATTAATTATAATCAAAAAATATTGTATTTAGTTGAGATTTAAATAATGATACACATGTTTGAAATACTATTTTCCATCTCAAGAAAAGCCACTTATTACAATTAAAAGATTTTTCAAATATGTCTTCACTAAGATTTTTTTATCAAATTCATTCACTCATGAGTATATATCAATTTTATACTCATGCAAGTTTAACATAATATAAACTTGCTAAAAAGCATCCTTAAATATGCATGTGCATTTTTTTTTTGCCTTTTAAATTCAAATATCTGATAGCTGAAAATGATCTCACTACATACTTTTTGCATAGAATATTTGGATAGATATATAATCCTAGGGAAAATTTTTCACGAACAATCTTCAATAAAATATAAATTAAAATGATGGGCAACTATTACTTAATGCCGAAAAAATAAGTCTGTATTAAATTATATACAAGAAATAATCAATTAGATAATTGTTTAGAAAGTCATGAGAAGTTTAGCATTAAAGTGATATAGTGAGTTTTAGTACAGAAGTTTTTAGTTCTCAAGTTTATTATTATTTCTGGGAGCTTTCATGTAATAAAAATATAATAGCTAAACAACTGAAATTTCAGTACAATAACAAATACTTTCCTCAGTTTCTTTTTCTCAAATAATAATTCTTATGACACATTCTTATGATATGAGCAAGAAACTCTGAGGAAAGTACTTGTTATTGTATTGAAACATCAGCTATTTAGCTAATATATATTTTTCGATATATACTAGCTTCATTATTTGTGCATACAGCACGCAAACACACATATATAGTATATATTACACTGTAATTAAACAAATAATATAATATTAAAAACATTATGTAAAACAGAGAAAATTATAGACCCATTTTAGAAACTTTACTCAAATTAATATTTAATTAATAATAGTTACTACTATATTTCTATGTTGTAAGAGTTCTATATGCACTATAATTGGTTTTTAAAACTTTCCATAAATATCTGAAATCATGAATAGCTATATAATACCTATGTTTTATATAAATATAAAACCATATTTTTCAAACATTTATATTCTTTGCCAAATCTACAACTTAAAATCCTCTAATGTTATTTCTCTTACTGTCCAATCATCCAAATTCATAAAATGCCAAACCTGAAACAAAATATTCAATAAGCCTTTTTCTTAATTCAAAATTTGATAGGATAAATCATAATCTCATATCCATATTAAACATTTATTTAGTGATTACAACTCTCTTTTTAATATCTTTGTCATTATTTTCATCATTAAATAACTAATTTCCCAAATATTTATAAATACTTATCTGCTCTAAAACTTTCTACTTATTTATCACTTATTGTATCAATCTATAATTATTGCTTTAGACCTAGATGTATTGATTTTGATTAAATCTAAATGACCTTTTGTTAAAAACATTTACTGCATGTACAAGTACATTATCAGCATGAAGGCAAAATAAAAATTACCTTATTAAATTTTTTATTAATATTGATAAAATAACAATATTTACTAATTTCCGATTTTATCCAAATAATCAAAGCTTTTAATTTTCTCATGACTTTTTCTCCCAAAATTTGACAATTTTTTAATAATAATGGATTTTAAACTCAGACTTTCAAGTTCCATGCATCTATGCAATCTATCTTATACAACCGATACTCATGGCCATATGTGGAAAAGATAACTGATCTCCAATATACATATTTTATGCTGAACCAGCAGTCATCAGTTGGTCCAAATCACAATTTTCTTCTGACTAAATTTTATTTAATGTAACTTAATCTGGATTAAATAATACAAAAAAATGATTATCTAGGGAAGTCTTGCTAGCTGAAGGATTTAATTCCTCTTGCTTTATTTCTCTCCACTAATTATCATCTGGAGAAGGGAAAAAATATCAACAAGTATGCACCTGAAAGAAGAAAGAAATTATTTTCAAAAATAAATTGCTCTACTGATGCTGAAGATTAAGATGAGAATTCTAATGGCAAAACTGCTGAAATAACTTTGCTAATTCAGTTAGTTCATCTTAATTTCACAAGCAGAAAAGATGCTTTAAGAAATGTCAACTTTGGTTATTTATAAAATTCAAGCATGTCAACAAGAAATTATCGGCCATGTTAATCAGATTCAAGCAAGATTAAACCTAAACTCTTACAATAACTGTCAATTTAAAAAATAATAATAACAACAAATATATATATATATATAAGGCCAATCAGGTTTTTTTTTTATTTGTGATGACAAATCAACAATCCATCATGTATTATTATTTTTTGTTTTGTTTTAAAACTTATATTTAATATTTATATGATATATACATAGTACATAATGAATGCTTTACAAATTTTTTTTTATTAACGTTTGTTTTCATGAGGAACATTTATATATATATAAACGTATTGATATTATTATCATTATTGAAATATTTTTTTTTTGGCAAATAATTTGTAGATACTCAGATATCTTTAAGAGATAGTTTGTTATATTAATATTTTATATAATATACGTAAAACTTTTTATATATATATATAAACAAAAAGAATCCCATTATCATTTATGAGAGTTCATTATATGAATATATTTATTGGAGTTACTCATTAGATTCTGAAAAATAAACATGATATAAAAAGGAATATATCAATTGCTTTGGCCATAATTGAAAATCAGTTTTAGAATAAAAGGGATTAATATAAGAAGTATGTACTTGGCACTTCAAAAAAAGAACTGTAGTTTAGGAAATATATATTTAGCTTTAGCATAGTATGATGATAAAATAATTTTTTTTATATAAATGATCCCACTTTAAAGAACATATCTATGACTTAGAACCATTTGATTTAGCTAATGACATTATTATTATTATTATTATTATTATTATTATTATTATTATTATTATTATTATTATTATTATTATTATTATTATTATTATTATTATTATTATTATTATTATTATTATTATTATTATTATTATTATTATTATTATTATTATTATTATTATTATTATTATTATTATTATTAGTAGTAGTAGTAGTAGTAGTAGTAGCAGTAGCAGTAGCAGTAGCAGTAGTAGTAGCAGTAGTAGTAGTAGTAGTAGTAGTAGTAGTTTTATTACTATTATTATTATTATTATTATTATTCAATTTTTATTTAATGTATGTATCTACAGCCAAAAGCCAATTACACATTGCACGTAAAAAAGGTATATATTATATGTTTTAAAGGAATAATAAAAAAAAATACGAATTATACATTATATACATTTTTAACTAACCTTGGAAAAGTCATTAATATTGAGTTGAAAAAGATTTTCATTAACAAAGTCAGAATTGTAAGTATTAGATAGACGAAAGAAGGGGATACATTTTAAAATATCACTTCTCCAAGTTTCAATTAAAAAATAATTATGGGCATGAATTTCATATTTACAATAATTCAAATGCAGTTTTGAGATCATGTTATCAAAATATTTTTTTCGGTAATGACTTTGTATAAAAACTTCATATCATTAGCTTTCCTCCTTGGTACAAGAGACATTTCACAATCACTTTTCAGTTGACAAAACCTCAAAATTTTTTTGAAAACCAACTGTATTGTACTTGTGTCTGTTTTCAAACAAGGATTCCATAAAACACTTCCAAATTCGAAATATAAAAAGTTTATATTTAATGGAATATTCAAAAGCACTTCCATATCTTTAAATAGCTCCCACCATCTTGAGGGCTTTATTTATTATTAATTCTATATGATGATGAAAGGAACCATTACTAGAAAAGATAATTCCAAGATCCCAAACAATATTAACAAATTTTATTCTAAAATTATTGATATAATATTTAAATCTTAAAATTTCAGATTTATTAGAGTAAAATACTGAAGAACATTTGTCCACATTCATTATTATTTACACACCATTTAGAAAAACTATTAATATCATCCTAAAGTAATAAGCAATCATGAATAGAATAGATTTGTCTAAAAATTTTACAATCATCAGCATAACACAGGAGATGAGAGCATCGTAGATAAGACTTAATTCATTAATGTATATATTAAAAAGTAATGGAGCCAAAATACTACCTTGAAGTACTCCAAGATAACAATAATATTGAGAAGAAATTTGTCCATTAAATTTAATAAAAGCTGCACTATCTTTTATAAAAAGTCCAAACCAGCAAACAAAATTACTTGTTAGACCAAGATTACACAATTTAGTAAGAAGAATGTTATGATCAATCTTATCAAAGGCTTTAGACATATCAAAATAAACAACATCCATTCTACCCTGGTCTTCAATTCCATGTGCAATATGAGCATAAATAGTGATAAGATTTATCTCTATTGGCTTGTTCTGTACAAAATCATGTTTCTATGATGCCAAAAATTTACTAATAACATGAACTAGTTTATTATATATACATCTCTCAAATATCTTTGCAATGGTGTGTAACACTGAAATCAATTAAATAATAATAATAATAATAATAATAATAATAATAATAATAATAATTATTATTATTATTATTATTATTATTATTATTATTATTATTATTATTATTATTATTATTATTATTATTATTATTATTATTATTATTATTATTATTATTATTATTATTATTATTATTATTATTATTATATCTTATTTATTCTTAAAGAGTAAATGGTCTTCATTCAGATACAAATGTAATTTAATAAAGATATTGTTAACAAATGTTATAAATATGAATGTTATGTAAATCAGATGAAAACCTACAAAAATAAAAATGGATATTATGCTTTATTATTTTGATATTTCCATTCTTAAAAGTAAAAGAGAATATATGGATCATAAATAAAGATATACTACTTGTTTTACTTAAAGTGACTTTATAAGAATTTTTCTTTTTAATCATCTTATCAGTACACTTGGGTCACTGTGCAATACATGAGTTTGTTAATTTAATTATTTTTATCCTAAGAATATTTAAAAGGTAATGGTCATTTGCACAAACATTAATAAGCAGTTATATTATAGAATATAGAACATTAATGATTTAAATATATAAAATAAGTTATTTATATTTAGTTGTTTATTAGTATAAATTAGATTCAATAAAATATTCTCTTTGTTTCTACTTTATATTTCGGTAAGTAATCAAGTCTCATTAGTTATTTTTAATGCTAAACCCTGAGAGCAGGCTATTAAAGTATATATAGAGAGATAATAGGTTGAATACATTTTTATTTTTGTTCATATTATAAGTTATATTTATTTAGTTATAAGGTGTAATTTCAAAGGCTAGGCTATTACCATATCATCTGTCAGTAAAGTTGGACATATAATTGAGAAAGCCTCTTGTTCTTTATTTCTTCATTATATAATTAAAAGGCCACTTCTGTGTAATGATGATCTAGATGTATAGAATTTAGAGGGCACTTTACAGTTTTATATCATCATCATCATCATCATCAACCATTATCAATCCACTGCAGGATGAAGGTCTCTCCAAGTTCAATCCATCTTTTCCTATCTTTAGCTTCTCTTCTCCACATCACCCCTGGACACTTTTTTATTTCATCCATCCATTTCACATATGGTCTCTTTCTGGGTCTTTTACAATCTCTTGGAATCCAGTTTAAAATTTCAATTGTCCATCTATTATTATCTCTTCTAGCAACATGTCCAGCCCAAATCCACTTCAGACTTTTAATTTTTTCAATGAGGTCAGTAACACCTGTTTGTTCTCTTACCCATACATTGCGTTTTTGATCTCTTATTGTTACTCCCACCAAACATCTCTCCATACTTCTTTGAGTGGTCTGAAATCTCTGTATTGATCTTCTATTAAGTGTTCAAGTCTTAGATCCATAAGTAAGAACTGGCAAAACACATTTATTAAAAACCTTCCTTTTCAAACACATAGGCATATTTCCTTTTAGTATCAAGTTATTTCTACCAAAGCACTCTGACCAAGATTAATTCTATGATTAATTTCATCCATTATGTTTCCATCTGTATTAATAATCTGACCAAGGTATCTGTAACTGTTAACTTCTTCTAACTCATCATAATCAATCTTTATTTTCATATTTTTGAGAAAATCTATTAAACATTACTTTAGTCTTTTTCACATTTATCTTTAGTCCTACTTTCCTACTTCCATCTGATAACTCCTGCAACATTTCCTGTAGCTCCAAAGCATTATTTGCAAAAACAACTACATCATCTGCAAAATCCAAATGACTTAAATAATCTCCATTTACTTTCACTCCTTTAACTTCCCATTTTAACCAACAAAATATTTCTTGCAGCACTGCTGTAAAAAGTTTTGGAGATATAGAGTCACCCTGTCTTACACCCTTTTCAATGTTGATTTTCCTACTATCATTATGTAATCTAATTGTTGCTGTTGCATTTTTATAAATATTCTTTAAAATATGACAATATCCAGAATCTACACCTTGATGATCCAATGCTTTAATCACTGAAGAAATGTTTATAGAATCAAATGCCTTTTCATAATCTAAAAATCCTAAACATAATGGCAACTCATATTTATTTGTCCTTTCTATAACTTCTCTCAATACCTGGATATAATCTACTGTACTAAAACCACTTTTAAATGCAGCTTGTTCTCTTGATTGGTGGAAATCCGGTGTTTTCTGTAGACGAGTTGTAATTATCTTAGTAAAAATTTTATACAACACTGATAAAAGACTGATAGGTCTGTAATTTCTAATATCTTCTTTATCACCTTTTTAAAATATTAATATTATTACTGCTTCCAATCATCTGGTACATCTTTATCATTTAGACATTTGGTATATAACTTTGCTAAATTTTTTTCTATTTCTTCACCTGCTTCTTTTAATATATCAATTATAATTCCATCATTTCCTGGAGCCTTCTCTTTCTTCATAAATTTAATTGCATGTCTCTCTTCCTCATTTAAAATTCTGGGCAATTCGGAAGATATAATAGGTATAGGAGGACTTGTTCTTTATTACTGTATAATTCTTGATAGAAGTCTTCTACACATTTCATGATGTCATATCTCTTTTTAGTAATAATGCCATCTTTTTTTCTTATTGCAGATAAAAATTTCCTACCAATACCAAAATGTTGTTTTACACTCCTTAGACTTTTATTCACTTCTACAGCTTTCCTTGCTAGTTCACAATTATACTTTCTTATATAATTTTCAACTCTTTTCCGCACCATTTTACAAAATTCGAGACATTCAATCTTATTTAATGCATCATTATTGTATATCCTCATATTCCTTCTTTTTTTCATAAATTCTCTAGTCTCAGTAAAAATTTTTATTGGTCAATTGCTGCTTTTTTCTAGCAGCTATTTTTGTTGAAGTTTTTAAAAGTGTATCAGTTATTTTCCTGTTAATGTCATTAAAATCTGAATCATGTTCAAAATCTACTAATACTTGAAACCAATTTGTAAGTTTTAATTTAAATTCATTAGAATGTTTCTGAAGATTAGGAATATCAACTGTAAATATTATTTTTCTTAATAATTTTTGTCTCTCTACTTTTGCATTAACATGTATCTTACATCTTACGAATTGATGATCACTTCCTGTGTTAAATTTATTAAGAATATTACAATCTTGAAATATGTATTTTCTGTTAGTCAAAATATAATCCAATTCTGCTGTACCTTCATTTGGATGCTTCCATGTCCATTTCCTTTTAACATTTTTCTCAAAAAAATAATTCATAATATAAAGTTTTTCTTTTTCTGCAAACTCCACAAGTCTTTTTCCTCTCTCATTTCTATTACCATAACCAAAATTACCTATAGCATTTTCATCTTTCATTTGTTTACTAATTCTAGCATTAAAATCTTCCATAGCAATTTTAAAATGTTGTTTACTCTGATCAAAAGCTTTTTGTACATCCATATAAAAATCTTCTACTTCATCACTATGAAAACTTGTTGGGGCATAAACCTGAATTATCTGCATTTGGTATCTGCTATTAAGTCATAAAACTAATCTTGGTGTCCGATATACCATCAATCTCCCCAATGTTATTCTTCATTTTTTATTTATAATGAATCCTACTCCACTTGTATTTCCAATATTTGTGCCTTTATAATAGAGTACATGTCCACTTTTTAAATCAATTGTCTCTTCACCTTTTGTTCCAACTTCACAAAGTCCAATAATGTCCCATTTAATATAAGACAGTTTTCTTAACTCTTGCAATCTTCCCACTTATATATATATATATTG
>JAQFVV010014480.1:0-35427 GCA_028023455.1 Epiperipatus broadwayi
ATTTTAAATTTAAGAAGTATTTTAAAAGTGTGATGTTGACTTTGCTTGTGGTAATGTTACCATAAGTTCAATTAAAGCAATCTATGAGTGTTTGATATGTGAATTGTGTTGATATTGAGAAGATATTTAAGATGATGATGATTATATTATAATACTGCATTAATAAATTTAATAACAAATGTTTAAAGCTAAAGTATTTAAAAGACAAGTTAAAATTAGACAAAGATATTTTTAATTTAAAATATATGCTAAAAGTGAATAAAAATATTTTAAATTATAAGTACTTAAATTGAGATTAATATTTGATTTTAATCATATCAAATAATTATTTTAAAATCTGATATAATATCTTATTTATTTGTAAAAATAAATATTTATTTTAAAAAAGCAATTGTTAAGTTTATTTTTAGACAAGCGTTCTTGTGTTATAAAGAACAGATGTTATACACACATGCGTGGAAGTTGTCTAATAAAGTTGCATAATTATTTTAAAAAAATCATGTTATAAATTTATAAATAATACGTGAGTTATCACGAGATAAAAATAAAGATATTAATGTAAAATATTAAATCTGATTTTTAAAAATATTACTTTAAAAATATAACGTATTTAAAAAGATTTAGTTTATTTTAAAGGATCTTATAAAAGTTAAGATTTAAATTAAGGGAGAGAATATTTTAAAAGAATGTTTGATAGATTTGAATAAACGATAAAATTATTTTTAAAATGTAATAATATTAAATGTTAAATAAGTCATTATTTTATTTTAATAGTGAGTTGATAAATATGTAAATAAGCTAGAAATTTTGATTGTTTAAACGTACCAATCAGATGTGGAGTCTCTTCTAGTATAAAAGCTGGATTCAATTGTTGAAGGGCTCTCTGTAATTAAATTTCTAAGTTAAACGTGCTATTAAGAAAATAGCCAAGTAAATTTATAAACGCTCTTAAAATCAGTTGTAAAATCATAAGAGTGTTATTGAATAATTTATAATATTTGTAAAGTAATGAATATGCAGTAGTAATTTTAATATTCCCTATTGATCTTCTCAATATCGAAACTTGATTTACGTACAAATAATCATGGAAACATCGCGTATCGGAGAAATATATCAGAAACTTTATGCTATAGAAATAACAGACGCTGGATTAGTACATAAAACTATAAGATGGAGAAAAGTAGTATTTTGGACTATAAATAGTTTTAAAGTTAAATTACTATTGTCTGTTATTAATAGATATTTTAAAGAAATAAAAATACTTCTGTGAAAAAAAGTATTTTGGACAAATTATAGAAGTAAAATGTATATCTTAAGGAAAGATATAAGAAGCAGTAGTAATTTTAAATAAATACTTGCCTTGTTAAGTCTTTGTGCTTAAAAGACTAAATATTGATAATTTGAAAAGGCAAATAGATTATAAGTATAAGATTTTAAAAAATCGTAATATAATAAAATTATTATTATTGAAGTTGTCTAAAACGCTGGCGTTATAGATGGAGAAATTAATTCTTACCTGAATATATTATTTATAAATGCGTAAATAATACATGGACGTCCAAGCCAAACCAAGTTAATGGAAAAAGTAATTAAATGAAAATAATTTATCAATTATAAACTAATTTAGAAATAATAACTTTTGAATAATATTTGATGAAGAACTGGATCCAGATAGAACTTATAAACTATATTTTTTTTAAATTTTATTTTGTTTTCTTGTGGGGAACTTATTTTATTTTTTAAAAAAAAAGAACGTTATCTTTTTTATTATAAACTTTCAAGAAACACGTGATACAACGGAACAGGAAATAGTGTTCTATTGACTTTATACGTAGGATATTTGTTAGAACTTTTATGGTAGAACAAATGTCGTCGCTGGAATATGTAATATGATTTTTTATTTTATTTATTTAACATAAAATTTAAATATTATTAAACTCTTAAAAAGTAGGTTAGGTACATTTCTTAAATAATAACTAAAAAATAATATAATAGTTAATTACATAAATTTATTTTATAATTAATTTAACACGGAATATTCTAATGAATGTTGATGAGTTGAATATGTGTATGATTTTTTGTTTTATGAAGCTGCAAATTCCGAAGAATACTGGATAGCAGACTGGACATTATTATTGTTATGGTAAAAACATTGTATAATGATTTTTGATGTATTTAATATGTTTTTATTTAGATCAACTGAATATTATGTTGTTGTAGAATGAATGGATAAATATATTATGAAAACACGTACATTATATTGACAACAAACTTTATTAAAATATGCATAAGTTTTAATCTATAATATTAACATGATACAACATTACGTAAAAGCTTAGAAATAATTATATGATTCTTTCGTAAATAATTTTGATATTTTATTTATGTTTAGTATTAGAATGATGTTTATTATTTATCTAAGTAATTATTTTATTTTTGCAATTTAGAAAAGGATTTTAAAAGTCTATATTTTTGTGTATTTTGTTTATTGAATAAGTTAAGTTACGTTATGGGTAGAAGCCTATATTTTGATTGAAGTTTATTAAGTATAGACGATGTAGTATAGGTAATTTGGATAACGAATATTTTGTTTGAAGTTGATGTTTGTTTTCCGGAAATTTTGAATAAATTTAGAATGTGTTGTATAGATAGAAATTTATTAGAAAAGGTTAGTAAAGCACATAAAGTAAAGTAATGATTTTTTTTTTTACATAGAAAAGAATCATAGAATTTATCTAGAGTAATGCTTTGTGAATTTGAAGTTGATAAATGATTTAAGTAATAGTATTTGAACAGTACAGATATATAATGCATATTTGATAAAGCATATAACAGGAATTACATTAAGTAAAGTATAATTACAATCAATTATTTGTTTTATATTACAAAGATACATTAATTTTATAAAGCTATTAAGTAATGCTAATAATAAAGTAAATATATGATGATACATTATAAATGTAATATTTAATTAATGTGGCTATTTAATAAGTAGAGCTACATTATGTACACATGCTACATAAATAGTCTTGACATATATTGTTATTTGTAGTAATTAAAGATCACTGCTATTTATTTTAAAAAAATTTAAGTTTTGAAAAACACACTGTAATATTATTAATATGGTATTTAAAGGAATGTATAATTGCTTATGAAGTACATAGACTTAGTAATAGTGTAAGCCTCTTGTATTATTATTTTCTTACTTAGTTCAATTTATATTTGTTTTCTTAAATTCTAAAACTGTAAATAGTGTAAATAAATTTTATTTGACGTTATTGTAAATAAATTTGTTAATTTGTTTAAAAAGTGTGTCGAGTTTCATTATTTTTCACCACAGCATTTTGACATCAGATGATTTGAAATAAACATAATATTTGCACAAAATGAATTTGTTATTATTACTTAGAATTGAATACCATATTTGCTTAACATCATTTTAAAAGAATTGATTGATATGAACATAAATATTACAATGGTCATAAGATAATTATAATACACATTATAAGAATACAATATTGTTTATTGCCACAGATTATTAAGTATAAGATTTTGATCCATTTTAAATGAAGATACTATATGAAATAAAAGATATACATATGATTGTTGATTTGTTTAATGATTGATTATGTAATAGAAATATATAAGATTAAATTACACTTTAAGATTAGTATTATTTATTATTATTATTTAAATAAGTTAGGTGTATTTAAGTTTGATATAAAATCCCACATCATACTTATTTACATGAGTTATTATTATTTTAAAACAGCTTAGAAGAACCTGAGATTATTTAATTATATTTTAAGTTAAAAGTTAGGAATTATTTTAGTATTATTAAAGATAATTATTTCATTTAAAAGTCATAAGAATGCTATAGATGTAGTGGTAAGATGATAAGGTAGTGGTAGTATTCTTATGCCATTGAGACGGTATCTAGAGAGATATTGACTCAGTGTAAATCTGCTTATTACTTTGTAACTTTACTTCGCAGTCTCATAATTTTAATATATACTTATTTAATTAGTATAATCTAGAACTATATTGATTTTAAAGATTGATAATAAATTTAATTAAGATATGATAATATAAAAATATATTAAAGATAGATATGCAAATTTTAATGAAGCATAATAATGTAACTGAGCTAGTTGTATTTTAAACTATTTTATATATCAAGAAGTAAGGGTACAAAGGGTAGGAAGATTTTGGCGCTCAACGTTATTGGCATGATACGTTTAAGTAGGATTTAGATGTTCAAACGTTATCGGTTTGATATGTTAGAGTTACAATTTTATCGGCCCGATAGGTGGTCAAGAAAGTTTTTGGTCACTAATCGTTTTAGGTTAAATATTCAATTAGGGATTAGGTTACATAATTTTAGGATTAGTATGTATGTTAGTAGAATAAAGTGATAAGTATAATTATTTAATAAAAATAATGTATGTATTAAAATGTATAATTTAGGATTTAGTGGTTAGTATATTTACTAAACAGAAATAGTTAGTATTTTATGACAATATTTATAATTGATTAGATATTGATTATAAAATTAAAATAGAATTAGAATAAAGGGTTTATTAATAGAGTATTATATTCTCATGTGGTATCTGTAATATGATTATTCTTTGAAGTTAAATACTATGTTGATTTTAAGTTAATAAAACAATAAATTATAGAAATGTGGCAAATAATTATATTATAATGTGACCATATCAATTCTTGAGATATTTTAAATGGATATTTAATATTATATATTATGTGCAAATTGTCTGTGGGTCATAGGTGTAAAAATAAATGATATGACACAATTTTGTTATTGAAATTTATATAATTATTTAATAGTAAGTAATGTAGAGTTTTTGAGGATACTATTATATGATTAGTTGTAAAAGTGAGTTGAGTGGAGATGGGAAGGTTGATGGGGAATTGTATTTTTAAAAAAGTATAAAATAATAAATACTGCATATTGTTAGGATTGAAATTTTAAAAGGTGTATAAAAAATGAATAATTGGGATAAAGATTTAGGAGTTGAAATGTCAAATTTTGTTGTAGAAGATAATAGTTGTGGGGAGAGCAAAGAGATAGAGAAATTAGCAAATTCAGAAACAGTATTGGAAAATACTTCCAATATGGATAGTGAAATAGAGGAAGAGGAAGAGATAATTTTTAAAACTAAAGAAAAAGAAATAGTAAAAGCTGAGAAAAGAGTAGATAACTTTTCAATGTCTGACATTATGAAACATTTTGAGTTAATGAGTCAAAGTATTGTTAATTCTATTAAAGAGGATAATAATTCTTTTAAGAAAGAAATGAAAGATATGAATATAAATACGAATATAAAATTAGATTCTTTAAAAGAAGAAATAAAAGATATGAATATAAAAATGGAAGATAGAATGGATAGTATAGACATAAGATTTGATAAGAATGAAGAAGTAATTGAGTCTTTAAAATTAGAAATACTAAAAGTTGATGATAGAAATCAAGAAAGGCTAAAAAGAGAATTTCATGAGTTTTCAGAAAACACAATCAAAGGACTAAGAGATCAAATAGCTGAATCTATTGATCAATGTAAAATCAATAATAATAATTTAACCTTAAAAATTGAGGATTATAAATTAAAAGTTAATATTGAAATGAGTGATGTTAAGAACCAAGTTAGTAATATTAATGAAGATCTCAAAGATGTTAAGAATGCTATAATTCAGACAAAAAGGGACATAAAAAATGAAATAGAGCAGGAATTAGTAGAGAAATTTAAGAGTATAGATGTTAAAAAGGTCAATGAAAATAAATATCGATCGAAAGTTGGGGAAAATATAAAACGTATTCAGAAGGATATAAAGGATCATGCAGGAATGATAGAACAAAGTAATAACAGTTATAAAGAAATTTTAGACAAGAATCTAGATGAGTTCAGAAAAGAGCAAAAAGGGTATGTGAAGCAAGTGCTTGAACAGATGGACTTAGAAGGAAAATTTCAGCAAGAATATGATCAAATGGAAATGAAAAGTATATGTAATGCCAAGGCAGAAATGTTTACCGGAAAAATAAGTAGTAAAGCATATGTTGACTATGTTGATTCTTCACAAATGAATAATATAGAGTTAATTAAGCCAAGTAGTAATAATAATAATCAGTCAGACAATACTCTTGTGAAGGAAATTGACAATAGACCAACTAGAGAAGTAATTAGTCATGAGGGTAGTTCAAATAATTCTATGGCCTTAAGGTTTATGAAAGTTAAACCATTTAAAGGGGAATACATGGAAAATCCCTCGGAGTTTCTAAACAATTTGGATGAATTGTTTTCGATATGTTCTTTGTCTGAAAAGGAGAAAGTAGCTGTGTGCAGCAATCATTTATACGGAGTAGCTAAAGATTGGTGGCAATCTCTGTTCGAGAAACCCATGACGTATGGTGATTTCAAATGTTTTATTGTCGGGAGCTTTTGGAACTCCGACAAACAGGATTGCATTCGGTATCAAATTACCCAGGATAAGTACCAAGTTAGCAAAGGCAGCTACACCAGTTTTTTCCGAAGTCAAGCCGTTCGTTTGAAGACTTTGACTGCTTGTCCATTGTCGGAGGGACAAATTGTCAGAATAGTTAGACACAACTTACCAAAGCATGTGGAACAGTTGTTAATAGCTGCTGACCGTGGGACAATTGAGGAAGTCTCCGAAATATTAGATGCTCTGGAAGTAGCAGAGTTATCTATTGATAATAAGTTTAGAGTAAATAGGGATAAAAATAATTACCCATTAGCAAGTCTTAGTATCAATACTGGAGTAAAATCTCCTGGAGGCTTTAAGAGAAGTTTTAGTTATAAAGGTAGAGATAGAATGTCTCCATATTTTAAGAAAACTGTACAGTATAATACAAATAAAGATAGAAGTGAGGATTTGCATAATCAGCCTTCTACAAGTGGTATAACTACCATTTTGAAGAGACCAGCTAATAAAACTAATAGTAAGAAGTTAAATTAGAAAGGTCTTTGTACGTTAGTTCCTCTTTGCAAGGACCTGTTGCTAACAAAATGGGGAACGATCAGATGTGGATGCTGAATACTTTAGATCTTGATATTGATTATTTAGAGCCCTTTACTATAGGCGAACCACCAATAACTTATCAGTGTCCCATTGTAATTTTGCATATAAATAGTATTAGAGTTGAAGCCCTAATTGACTCCGGAAGTCAAGCTTCCATATTGTCAGAGTCAATGTATCAAAATCTGGTGAGTGTAGAAAGGGATATACCCTCATTGCCAGTAAAACAAATTCAAGTAACTTTAGCAAATGGAAAGAGGACAAAGTTATCAAATAAACAAGTCTGGATTACCTTCAAAATAAATAATACAGAATTTGGGCATGTTTTTCTTATTATGCCTGGGTTAATACATGAAGCCATAATAGGAGCTGACTTCATGATTTTGAATAAATGTCAGATAGATTTTCATAATAGGATTTTTATTTGTAAAGAAGAAAGGCTTAATTTTGAATATGGTATGCATAACCTTTCTAGTCAATTATTATGCATACAGAACACATTAATTGATGCCAGCATAAAGGCTAAAATTGAACATGTTTATGCAATAAATTCTGAATTGGGTGAAAATTTATATCAATTAATGTATAATTTTAAGAATATATTCTCTAAAATTCCTGGTATAATAAAGGGATATACCCATAGAATAAAATTGAAGAGTAATGATCCTTTCCATCAAAAGATGTACCCAATTCCTTACCAATATAAGGATGAGGTACAGAGTCAAATTGACAAAATGCTAGAGTGGGATATAATTAAGAAATGCCCTTCTCCTTACGTCAACCCATTGGTTATTGTGAAGAAGAAGGATGGCAGTATTAGAGTATGCTTGGATGCTCGTATGTTAAATAATGTAACTATACCAGAGCGTGATATTCCTCCACCTGTACATGAGCTCTTAACTAAATTTCACAAGAGGTCAATTTTCTCTACATTTGATCTGACAGCTAGTTATTGGCAAATACCACTGCATGAGAGTGATCAGCAATATACCGCATTTAGATTTCAAGGCCAGTCGTATGTTTTCAGACGGATGCCTTTTGGTCTCATTAATAGTGGTGCTGGCTTGATCAGATGTTTAGACATGATTTTTTCGAAACAATTGAAAGAGAAAATCATCATGTATGTGGATGATATAGTTATTGCTTCTGATAGTTTACATGAGCATATCCAACATTTAAAATTATTTTTTACTGAGTGTCAGATGCAAAATGTTAAAATAAATATGGAAAAATGTTCAATAGCAGCTAAAGAAATTACTTTTCTAGGTCATTTAATAAATGAACATGGAATCCAGCCCCATCCTGAAAAGATTGCAGCTATTCAACGTTTTCCCATCCCAAAAACAGTAAAACAGTTAAAATCATTTTTCGGATTGTGTAATTATTATAATAGGTTTTACAAAAATTTCGCGGAAGATACTATAAACTTATCTAAATTATTAAAGAAATCTGAAAGATGGAAATGGACTGCTGAACATGACCATGAATTTAATATAATTAAAAGTAAATTTTTAAAACACGTAATTTTAATGTATCCTGACTTTAGTAAAACATTTTATGTGCAGACAGATAGTAGTTACTATGGTCTGGGAGTAGTGTTGTATCAGCTCGATGAGGATCAGGTACCTCATGTGTTGTACTTCTTAAGCCGTCATTTAAGAGGTGCTGAGTTGAATTACACTATTACTGAAAAGGAAACCCTAGCTGTTGTTTGGGCTTTTCAGAAATTACGCCAATTTTTATTGGGATCAGAAGTAATTGTGTTGACCGACCATAGAAGCTTGGAGTTTTTGAACAAAAGTTACCTCAGTAATGAGAGACTTGTTAGGTGGAGCTTGTATCTCCAGCAGTTCAACTATAGAGTTATCTTTATTGAAGGGAGACAGAATATCCCTGCTGATATTCTTAGCCGCCACCCTATTTGTCTGTTGTCCCAACATCCTAATGCTCAAAATATAATTATTAGTAGTGTGGATGTAGGCAGGGATGAATCTATAGTAGATGATTATAATAATCTTACTATGATTCAAGGTCAGGATCATAAATTAAATAGAATCATGACTATCTTAAATAATCATGATAATAAAAACAGTAAGAATAAAATTATTAAAAGGATTTTTAGCAAGTATAAGATGTATCAGAATTTACTTATGTACAATTTAAGTTCAAATCAGGGGGAATCATGGAGGATAGTTGTTCCTGACTCCATGATTGACAAAGTAATTATGTATGTACATTGTAGTTATGGTCACTACGGTGCACCAAAGATTATGTACGTATTAAAATCCATTTTTTATTGGGACAAAATGTATAAGCATGTCATAAGGAAAATTAAAACATGTTCTACTTGCTTGAAATCTAAATATTGTAACAAATCATATGTTGGGGTGATGCAGCCAATTATTCCAAATCAAATTAATGAATTGTTGGCTATTGATTTTTATGGGCCTTTACCACCATTTAAACAACAGAAATTTATTTTAGTAGCCTATGATGTATTCAGTAAGTTTGTAGCAGCATATCCTGTGCCTAAAACTAGTGCACATTTTGTTATAAAATGCATGATGAATTATCAGTTTCCATTAGTAGGAAAACCAAAAATTATATTAACAGATCATGCTACTGCTTTTATATCGAATAGATGGAATGAGTGGATTCAAGGGCAAGACCTCAAACATGTTATGAGCTCCATAAGAAACCCTCAATCTAATCCATGCGAACGTGTTATGCGGGAGCTTAGTCGATTGTTTAGGGTGTATGTAGCTGATAATCATAAGAAGTGGGTGCAAAAACTTCCTGAGGTTATTAACTATATTAATAGTACGTATAATGAGTCCACTGGTTTCACTCCTATTCGTTTGCATTATGGGAAACATGAGCCCTTATTAATTAGAATGCCTATCCCGATTGTAAGAGAACCAATTGATAGGGATGAGGATAATAATCAAGCTAAAGTAAAGCTTCATATTATGGGTGCTAAAAGAGTAAAGAAAGCCCATAATAAACCACATCCATTTAAAATTAATGATTTAGTTCTGGTTAGAACACCCCATGTTAGCAACCTACAAAGAAATCAATTTAAAAAATTTCTTAGTCTATATGAAGGTCCATATAGAATATCCTGCAAAGTAGGAGAGAATGCGTTTATGTTAACCACACCAGATGGGGAAAAGGGAACTTATAATGCAAGGAGCCTGATTCCATTTCCATCTGAGATGTGAGTTATAATTTCAAAGTGATATGAATAAATATTTTAATGTCATGTTTAAATATAATGCTTGAGATAAAGAAAATAATTTATTATATGATAAATTAGCATAGTGAATAAAGTTTTAGTTGAACAAATTTACAAAAATATGTAAATGACAGTTTAAAAAGAAATAAGTTTGTCAGAATGACTAAATAAAAGTAGAATTAGCTATTACAATAGATATTTTAAAGTAAGAAGCTAAATAATAAAGTTAGAGAGTATAAAACTCATATGTTTAAAGTAATTATAAGTGGATCTTATGAAGGATTAATGTATAATATGGTAGTGATCATGAAATTGATTAATCTTAAGGGATCAGGTTAATCTCTTTAAAAGAGAAATATGTAGATTTGTTAAATGATAATCTATAAGATTGCTAATGAAGTTAGCAATAAGTTATAAATAAAATACATAGAGTAGATTAAAATATAATATTAACTATAATAATATGTATTTTTAGTAGCTTATGTAAAAATGTATTTAAAAGAATTTAAATACTTGATATTTGTAGAAATATTAGAGAAATAAAGGTAACCTAATTAAAAGATAAAGAGGGAGAAGTGAAACTTAATCCATAAAGTAAAAGAAAGTCATTGTAGTTTATTTAAAAGTGTTTTCTTAGTGAAATTTAAAATGATATTTCAATGCTTTATAAAACTTTGTGATAGAATAATTTATTATAATGTTTAGATGATAAGAAAGATAAAATTGATCAATGTGGAGTAAAGATGTTAAAGATGAAGGTTAAATTTAAAATTTTATCCGAAGGAGGGGAATATGTGCCCTTTTGTATGGGTCACCATTTAAGTTTTGTGCTTATCTAGTAGAAAATTTTAAATTTAAGAAGTATTTTAAAAGTGTGATGTTGACTTTGCTTGTGGTAATGTTACCATAAGTTCAATTAAAGCAATCTATGAGTGTTTGATATGTGAATTGTGTTGATATTGAGAAGATATTTAAGATGATGATGATTATATTATAATACTGCATTAATAAATTTAATAACAAATGTTTAAAGCTAAAGTATTTAAAAGACAAGTTAAAATTAGACAAAGATATTTTTAATTTAAAATATATGCTAAAAGTGAATAAAAATATTTTAAATTATAAGTACTTAAATTGAGATTAATATTTGATTTTAATCATATCAAATAATTATTTTAAAATCTGATATAATATCTTATTTATTTGTAAAAATAAATATTTATTTTAAAAAAGCAATTGTTAAGTTTATTTTTAGACAAGCGTTCTTGTGTTATAAAGAACAGATGTTATACACACATGCGTGGAAGTTGTCTAATAAAGTTGCATAATTATTTTAAAAAAATCATGTTATAAATTTATAAATAATACGTGAGTTATCACGAGATAAAAATAAAGATATTAATGTAAAATATTAAATCTGATTTTTAAAAATATTACTTTAAAAATATAACGTATTTAAAAAGATTTAGTTTATTTTAAAGGATCTTATAAAAGTTAAGATTTAAATTAAGGGAGAGAATATTTTAAAAGAATGTTTGATAGATTTGAATAAACGATAAAATTATTTTTAAAATGTAATAATATTAAATATTAAATAAGTCATTATTTTATTTTTAATATTGTGTTGATAAATATGTAAATAAGCAAAATTTGATTGTTTAAACGTACCAATCAGATGTGGAGTCTCTTCTAGTATAAAAGCTGGATTCAATTGTTGAAGGGTCTCTCTACAATAAATTTTAAAAAGTCGATTGTGCTATTGAGAAAATAGCTAAGTAAATTAATAAACGCTCTTAAAATCAGTTGTAAAATCATAGGAGTGTTATTGAATAATTTATAATATTTTTAAAGTAATGAATATGCAGTAGGAACTTAATATTCCCTATTGATCTTCTCAATATCGAAACTTGATTTACGTACAAATAATCATGGAAACATCGCGTATCGGAGAAATATATCAGAAACTTTATGCTATAGAAATAACAGACGCTGGATTAGTACATAAAACTACGAGATGGAGAAAAGTAGTATTTTGGACTATAAATAGTTTTAAAGTTAAATTACTATTGTCTGTTATTAATAGATATTTTAAAGAAATAAAAATACTTCTGTGAAAAAAAGTATTTTGGACAAATTATAGAAGTAAAATGTATATCTTAAGGAAAGATATAAGAAGCAGTAGTAATTTTAAATAAATACTTGCCTTGTTAAGTCTTTATGCTTAAAAGACTAGATATTGATAATTTGAAAAGGCAAATATATTATAAGTATAAGTATTTTAAAAATCGTAATATAATAAAATTATTTTATTGAAGTTATCTAAACGCTGGCCGTTATAGATGGAAAAATTAATTCTTACCGGAATATGTTATTTATAAATGCGTAGATAATACATGGACGTCCAAGCCAAACCAAGTTAATGGAAAAAAAATAATTAAATGACAATTTTATCAATTATAAACTAATTTAGAAATAATAACTTTCAAATAATATTTGATGAAGAATTGGATCCAGAAAGAACTCATAAACTATATTTTTTTAAGTTTTATTTTGTTTTCTTGTGGGGAACTTATTTTATTTTTAAAAAAAAGAACGTTATTCTTTTTTATTATAAACTTTCAAGAAACACGTGATACAACGGAACAGGAAATAGTGTTTTATTGACTTTATACACAGGATATTTGTTAGAACTTTTATGGTAGAACAAAAGTCGACGCTGGAATATGTAATATGATTTTTTTTTTATTTTATTTATTTAACATAAAATTTAAATATTATTAAACTCTTAAAAAGTAGGATAGGTACATTTCTTAAATAGTAACTTAAAAATAATATAATAATTAATTACATAAATTTATTTTATAATTAATTTAACACGGAATATTTTAATGAATGTTTATGAGTTGAATATGTGAATGATTTTTTGTTTTATGAAGCTGCAAATTCCGAAGAATGCTGGGTAGCAGACTGGACATTATTATTGTTATGGTAAAAATATTGTATAATGATTTTTAATGAATTTAATATGTTTTTATTTAGATCAACTGAATATTATGTTGTTGTAGGATGAATGGATAAGTATATTATGAAAACACATACATTATATTAACAACAAATTTTATTAAAATATGCATAATTTTTAATTTATAATATAAACATGACACAATATTACGTAAGAAGCTTAGAAATAATTATATGATTCTTTTATAAATAATTTTGATATTTTATTTATGTTTAGTATTAGAATGATGTTTATTATTTATCTAAGTAATTATTTTATTTTTGCAATTTAGAAAAGGATTTTAAAAGTCTATATTTTTGTGTATTTTGTTTATTGAATAAGTTAAGTTACGTTATGGGTAGAAGCCTATATTTTGATTGAAGTTTATTAAGTATAGACGATGTAGTATAGGTAATTTGGATAACGAATATTTTGTTTGAAGTTGATGTTTGTTTCCGGAAATTTTGAATAAATTTAGAATGTGTTGTATAGATAGAAATTTATTAGAAAAGGTTAGTAAAGCACATAAAGTAAAGTAATGATTTTTTTTTTTACATAGAAAAGAATCATAGAATTTATCTAGAGTAATGCTTTGTGAATTTGAAGTTGATAAATGATTTAAGTAATAGTATTTGAACAGTACAGATATATAATGCATATTTGATAAAGCATATAACAGGAATTACATTAAGTAAAGTATAATTACAGTCAATTATTTGTTTATATTACAAAGATACATTAATTTTATAAAGTTATTAAGCAATGCTAATAATAAAGTGAATACATGATAATACATTATAAATGATATTTAATTAATGTAGTTATTTAATAGGTAAAGCTACATTATGTACACATGCTACATAAATAGTCTTGACATATATTATTATTTGTAATAATTAAAGATTACTACTATTTATTTTAAAAAAATCTAAGTTTTAAAACACACTGTAATATTATTAATATAGCATTTAAAGGAATGTATAATTGCTTATGAAGTACATAGATTAGTAACAGTGTAAGCCTCTTATATTTGTATTTCTTATTTTTATTTTATTGGTTGTCATAAATTTTAAACTGTAAATAGTGTAAATAAATTTTATTTGACGTTATTGTAAATAAATTTGTTAATTTGTTTAAAAAGTGTGTCGAGTTTCATTATTTTTCACCACAGCATTTTGACATCAGATGATTTGAAATAAACATAATATTTGCACAAAATTGAATTTGTTATTATTATTTAGAATTGAATACCATATTTGCTTAACATTATTTTATAAGAATTGATTGACATGAACATAAATATTACAATGGTCATAAGATAATTATAATACACATTATAAGAATACAATATTGTTTATTGCCACAGATTATTAAGTATAAGATTTTGATCCATTTTAAAATGAAGATACTATATGAAATAAAAGATATACATATGATTGTTGATTTGTTTAATGATTGATTATGTAATAGAAATATATAAGATTAAATTACACTTTAAGATTAGTATTATTTATTATTATTATTTAAATAAGTTAGGTGTATCTAAGTTTGATGTAAAATCCCACATCATACTTATTTACATGAGTTATTATTATTTTAAAACAGCTTAGAAGAACCTGAGATTATTTAATTATATTTTAAGTTAAAAGTTAGGAATTATTTTAATATTATTAAAGATAATTATTTCATTTAAAAGTCATAAGAATGCTATAGATGTAGTGGTAAGATGATAAGGTAGTGGTAGTATTCTTATGCCATTGAGACGGTATCTAGAGAGATATTGACTCAGTGTAAATCTGCTTATTACTTTGTAACTTTACTTCGCAGTCTCATAATTTTAATATATACTTATTTAATTAGTATAATCTAGAACTATATTGATTTTAAAGATTGATAATAAATTTAATTAAGATATGATAATATAAAAATATATTAAAGATAGATATGCAAATTTTAATGAAGCATAATAATGTAACTGAGCTAGTTGTATTTTAAACTATTTTATATATCAAGAAGTAAGGGTACAATATATATATTAATCAGAATAGATAAACAGATTTAATTAATATGTAATAAATTTATATATATATACACATTTATATATATATATAAACTTATTACATAAATTTATTACATATTACATAAATCTATTTATTAACAAAAGAGATTTACTGCAAAATTTAAAATAAAAACAAAAGTATCTGTTTTATTTTAAATGTTAAAGTTTACTTTTTCTTTTTTTTTGGTGTATGTATATATATATATATATATGTGTGTGTGTGTGTGTGTTAATGAGAAGCAAGAAATATGTTATTGCAAAACTAGAAAGAGAAAAATTTAAGTGTTGAATTTATTAAAAAAAATAAAATCTTAAAATACATAATTTTTGTTGGTGAAAATACATTCAATTCTGCTTCCTTGATCATTTTTCAAACACACAAAATTTATTTTATACATTTTTTTTTCTGTTACTTTTAGTTAGTGATGTTTCTCATTTCTAACATGATAACTGAAATTTCACTTCAATATTTTCATTTATAAATCATTTCCAAAGACAATTATTAGAAGATGTTTGTGTGATCAAATACATACTTACATCCACATAAAATTTCTCTATTTCTGTATCACAACGAAAAATGCATGAATTATAAAACTAAAATATTTTAATTTAGTATCTTTCATTAAATTGAATAACTAATCTTTCCTTTATGTATGATTTGCCATAAATCACCAAAATATTATTTTTTCCACTTTATTTACATATAATGAACCCTACTTCTTTTAGTTCAAGTCCATGTTTATCTTTTAAATCAGTTATATTCTTATCTATGTTAATAATCTCTCATTTAACCCTAATGTAGTACAAAATCTACTTGGTCAAGTGAGTAAAAATATATTCTTCTTTTAATATTATATACATATATATATTATAGTGTTGTTTGTGAAAAGCAAATTAATAATTTGTCAGAATATGAAAGTGAATGAAAGTTTTTTCAAAAATATTTTTTTATTTATAATTATAAAAATATTTTATAGTAGAGAACCCCATAAGAATGTCCATATCTATTAGAAAATATTAAGTATGTCAGTGATTTTCTTTCTCAATTTACATTTGTGTAAAAGTAAATATTTTTTTACTAAAATCTTAAATATTTTTCTAAAATAATTTTATTTTCAGCATATTTTATCAAAATAATTTATAATATATTAAAAAAGTACTAAAAGAATACTTTAAAACATTCATTTTCACTTTTTAAAATCAAAACAAAAAATTGGAGCAGTGAAAAATTATTGATAGGCACTATGTATTCTTCATAATGAGAACCAACCAATCAGCATCTATGAAAGCCTGTCTTCGTCCTTTGCTGTGGCATCAAATTTAAATAATATTGAATTTTTCTTGTAACATAATTTTAGAGAGGGCAGCATCTTATAGTACTTTTTAAGTTTTTAAATGGGTGTAAATTTGTTACAATTTTGTAAAAATAGCTGGTTTTAGTGCAAATTAAACTGTGTTCGAATTAACTCACGTCTTTCTTTAAAAGAGTTAATGTTACATAGGTTGTTCAATTTGATCATCATTATTCACCTGAAGTAGATACAAAAAACTAGATAGTGTATTTTAAGGTCCAATCATGATTTTTGTTTTTTTCTTCCTTTTTTTCTTTCCAGTCACAATATTTTATAATTATTTGAAAAACAACTATTTAATTGTTAAATAAAATTTTTGTATAACTAAATCTGGTATTTTGAATTTGAGTTAAAGTTTTTTTTTTTTTTTGTAAACCATTCCAATAAAAATTAATTCAGTGTTAATTAGTTTGTCTTGCAGGAAGGTATTGTCTCAGGTTAAAGCAAACTTATTATCATACATTAATGAAAAATAGTGAATAGTTTTATTGACAGTTGTCAATATATATATAAAATTGATTTTCAAAAACACATTTGAAAGTTTTTAAAAGATAAAATAAGACTCAGTCATATGGAACTATGCTACAAGTGTCTTTTATTTCATTATTTGAATTACTAAAGCCATAGATACAATAGTCAACACATACCAATACTCATAAATGTTTATAATACAATAGTAATTCTTATTCTTGAAAAACAAATTGGTAGTAAATTATTGTTTTTAAACCATGATTTTAATATTTATATAACTAATATATTTCGTCTTCGAAATTCCAAGAAAAAAAAATATATTAAGCATGAATGATGAGTACATGAATTTTAAAATAATAATCTTATAGATTTTTGTTTCATTTTGTTTATAATTTTATTTATATAATCTATTTTTAGGGATTTTTTGTGGCTTTAATATTTTGTTATTTAAATGGTGAGGTGAGTATGTAATATATTTTTATTCAAAATTCTAATACACATAAAAAGATATCATCATCATCATCACCACCATCATCATCATCACCATCATCACCACCACCACCACCACCATCATCATCATCATCATTATCATTATTATTATTATTATTATTATTATTATTATTATTATTATTATTATTATTATTATTATTATTATTATTATTATTATTATTATTATTATTATTATTATTATTATTATTATTATTATTATTATTATTATTATTATTATTATTATTATTATTATTATTATTATTATTATTATTATTATTATTATTATTATTATTATTATTATTATTATTATTATTATTATTATTATTATTATATACTGATGTACTTATGTGTGGAAACTAATAAGACTGTTTCTGCTTAGATGTTGATTAAACTACATGTATATAATGGAGTTCCCATTTACTATTAATTTATGCACAAACACATACATACATATATGTAACATAATAAACCTTCATTTAATTTATATCTTTCAACACCTCCCAATATTATAAAATATAACTAAAAATAGAAAACGTATTAGTAGATAGTTCTGATCATAATACATTTTTTAATCACACTTTTTAGCATTTTTGTAATTAGAAATAATATACAAGGTTTATACTTCTTTGTACTATAAACATCTGCAAGTTAATTTTTATCTATACAAACTAATACAATAATTGGTTTCTAAGTACAAAAATTTTGTTTATAGCTTTTACCATGTATTGATTGGCATATGTATTAAATAAAGATATATATATATATATGTGTGTGTGTGTGTGTGCATGTTCAAAACTGATCAATACAGAGAAATGAAAAATAATATAGAATTATAATAATGTGAAAGGCTGAAACCTTTGTCAGATGCACCTTAAAATGTTCATGTGATATCCAATTAGAAGTAATAATGACTGCACATAGAACTCTCAATTCAAAAATACAAGGCAGAATAAGAGAAATAGATGAAACCACCTTCTTCTCTACTTAAATTTATATATAAATAAGTCAGAGTCAAGCATTCTGAATGAAGAGGGTGAAGTCTAAAATGCCTTCACATTTAATTCACTAAATATTATATATAAATAAACATTGTCAAATCGTTCGATTTACTATGAAGCAATTTTCAAATTTTTATATATGATTGGATGTCACATACACATTTTTAAGGCACATCTCTCAAAGGTTTCCACATTTCACATTATTATATGATCTGCTTGCGCTTAATAATTTTAATATAGAATTATGCAAAGTGAAAGTTAGCCCAGAAATTCTAAGTTGCATAAGGGCAGTAGTAAAATAGTATGCAAATTAGCAAAAATATAAAAAGTTGTCATCAAAACTTTAGTGTATTTGTGAAAAACAAAAAGTAAAAGCTTGCTAAACCCAATGTCAGAGAGATGTTAATGCTGTTGAAAATGCTAGACAGAAAATAACTTAAAAAGTTATTAGATTTCAAATTAAAGGTATTAATAAAGTCTGGTAATAGAATCCAACAACATATACACAATGGTTTATGTGAAATTTAGATTTATTATTATATGGAGCTCAACTAACAAGCCACTAGTTGAACTTAGTAAAAATGAATTTTATTTTTATTTTTAAATTCAAGACCTTATACTAACATTGATTAAACTTAAACATATGCACTTTCACATACATTTTTTAAATTACCTAGTTGCCTAAAGCATCATCATTATTATTATTATTATTATTATTATTATGATGATGATGATGATGATGATGATGATGATGATGATGATTTTTTTATTATTATTGTTGTTATTGTTGTTACTACTACTACTACTACTACTACTACTACTACTACTACTACTACTATTAATATTATTATTATTATTATTATTATTATTATTATTATTATTATTATTATTATTATTATTATTATTATTCAAAAAGGGGGAACTTTATTCAATCTAGAAAACAGATTACATTAATAATTTTTCATATACATGCATTTACATTGATATTTCTGAGGATTGTATATATTGTGTTTAAGTTCTTTCCAAGTTCTTACATATATATACAGGGTGAGTGATGGATTGTTTATCCCAAGTTAGTCATTTATTGATTCATAGATTTTTTGCTGCCCATTGTCTTGCTCTCTTTTTAATCTATTATTAAGGAAAGGCAGAACTGCAAAAATGTCTGGGTGTGCTATTTTATTGTCTTAATTGTTGTGAAAAGTTGATGGATGCTGCTTTGTATTATTGCCAAAAGTGAATGTGCATTGCTTGCACCAAAATACATGAAGTATGAAGGTTGCTGCTTGTAATGTTGGAGTAGATGTTCTGTGGAATGCACTGATAATATCTTGCAGAGAGATGTTTGTTTTTCTGTATATGTTTTTTATTTCATGCTGAATATTGTTTAATGCTGGGCAGTTGTAAAACAGATGTTGTTGAGTTTCTTCTGCTTGATGGCATAGTATGCAGAAGGGGTCTATTTTTATATATAATCAGCTGTATCTTAAGAAATATGATGGTGGCAAAGCATATAGATTTAGTTTCAGGAGGAAATCAAGGAATTTAGGCTCCATCCATCGACCATTTTTTTAATTTTTTAAGCAGCTGTCAGTTGTTTATTTCAAGTATCTGGGTTGAAATATCTGATGTATATTTCGAGTATACCATAGCATATATCTGCCAATATAAATATTTTGTTATTGTTTGCAGTGATATTTGAATATGTGTGATTCTCAACTGTTTTATAACTGATGATAGATAGCAATGTGAAGGTGGAGGTTTGTTTGTGGGTATTATTTGTATTAGATACTGGAGTTCTGGAAAATGTCTGAGGTTGGCTATTATAAGGTTTGTGGTTTTTTTGTATTCAAAAAATATTTGTTATATAGCCCCAAACCATTGTATATTGCTGGATGACTAAGGTGTTTTGCAGATATTGACACTTCTTTCTATAACATAGTTTATTGCAATATGAAAAGATTTTTGATGTAAAAGCTTTTGAGAATTGAATTATGGGAGAATAATAGATAGTATTGGTGATCACCAGCTGATTGAAAAATTGTACTTTAGCATATATTGAGAGGTGTGCTTTTGATAATGAAGCAGTGACCATTCTGCTTCATCTTTTAAGTTGTTCTGGATTTTTTGCCTCAATATATTTGTTCCCATTTAGAAAGGAAAGCCAAGGAAGGGAGATGCTTTGCCTTGGAAATCTTGCATGCATGGCTTGCTGGTATATAGAGACCAAGCAGCAGTCTTGTTTTGATTAAATTTTAGATGGTGTGTTGCTTGAAAGTCTTGCAGTATTTTCTGTAGTATTGGTATCTGTTTTCTTGATGGGAAGGAAGACTGTGATGTCATCCATTCATGCAATGCAGGCTATATGTTGTGATGTGCCTGGTATCTGGATGCCTTTGATACTCTGTGGAATTTTGAGTATGAGTGGGTTGATGTAAAAAGTAAATAGCAATGAGCTGATTGGTGAGCCTTGGGATATGGATTGGGTGGGAATGAATGATGGAGAATTTTTGCCATTGAGTGTTTTATATATTTCTCTGCTAAGTAGTAGGTTTGTGAGCAGGTACAGATGAGTTCATGGAATTGTAGAAGAAATTGCAGAGTTTCTGACTGCAAAAGATTTTGGGAATTTGAACAAAGAACCCTTAGAAAAGATAAATAAAGTAGATACACTAAAAATACAAACATCAACTACACAGGGATATTATCAGAGGGAGAATCAGAGTGAAAGACCATACCAGACAGTAAGGGCCCTACTTATCCATTCGCTTCAACTAAGTATCCAAGATTAATAAAAGGAATTTTTATAAAACAAACTCACATCAATCATACTTTATGATAGACAGGAACAACTTTACAGGTCTCTGCACCAATACTGTCCCACGATTAAAGTGTTAGTGGAGGATTTCCAGGTGATGACTTTATTGTACACAGGAAACCAGGTCTTATTAGTGTCAAATAAATGGTATGCTACAATTTAAGGAATGAGAAAACTACCCACCATGCCCGTATGGGCCATTCAAATCACACTAGAAAATGATAAAAAATGCCAAAATTGGAGCTCATCAACTTTGCCTTAATAATAAAATAGGGTCCATGATTTTAACCTATACATTTCTGATTGTGGCAGGTCTTATGCCGGGAATGGTATTAGAATCTGATTTCTTACATCACCACCAAGCTGTCATAAATTATAAAGAAAAAACATTCCATGTTCCATAAGGAAATACATGGATTCTTTGATAGTAAGGTCCAATCTACCACCACAGTTGGCTGCATCCAAAGGTCCCTTGACTCAGGCTTCATAGGATGTAAAGAAATCATTGCTCCAAATTGAAAGTGACAAGCAGAAAGTGAACAAACTGCTAAGGGAACATATGAAAGCATTCTCAAATGTACAAGAGATAATTAAATGATATTCACACCAGATCCAAGTCAAGGATAAAACATTTTTTTCACATGAGGACATACCCCATTTTGTACCAATGCAAAAGGAAAGTAGAAAACTAGCTAAGACCCATGGTAGATGATGGAATCATAGAGAGAAATTCTCCATATAATAATCTGATATTTTTGATAAAAAATTTATTGATAAAGGTACAGTTTGATGTGAGGAAGTTCAATAGCATCATCATCCTGGAAAGAGACATACCTTTACCCATTCAATAATTCTTTTCATGGCTTGTAAACAAGAACATTTTACCACACAGGACCTAATATCAAGCTATTGTCTTAGTATCTTACATCCATGGGATAAGAAATATACAGGTTTCAGACATGAAGGGCATATGTATGTGTTCAAATGGATGTCCTTCAGCCTCATCAACAGGGTCAGAGGTTTGATATGATGTTTGAATCTGGATTTATTAGAGAAAATAAAGCAACACATAGTGTGTTACATAGATGATGTGGTTATTGTATCCACATGTCCAGAAAAATATTTAGTCCAGCTAAAAAAATTTTTTCCAAAAATGTGTGGACATATACATTACTACAAATTTTAGCAAAAGTTACTTTGCAGTCAAGGAAACCAGCTTCCTCAGGCATTTAGTAAATAAACAAAAGATATAACCCAGAAAAATGGTCATCAAAAACTTCCCAATACAAAGTAATCAGAAGCAGGTATAATAATTTATGGGCCTATGCAATTTTTATCATAAGTTCCACAAAAATTTTACTCAAGTAACCTCTTCTTTACAAGAACTATTAAAAAGGACAGACAGTGAAAATCATCAGTCAAATGTGGTTGGTGTTTCAAAAAAGATAAGCAAAATTTCTTAGGGGTTGCTGTGTTACACTATCCAGACTTTACTTATCCATTTTGTCTTCAAACTGATAGTAGTAAAAGAGGTTTGTTGGTGATATTATTACTGATTTATCAAGACAACAGATATAGTGTTTTATACTTAGGTAGTAGGACCTTTAAAGGGGCAGAAATAAATTATACCATTATGAAACAAAATATTTAGCCATAGTATGGCCAAACCAGAGATTCAAGCAATTTCTATTAGTGGGAGATGTGAGCATCAACATAGTCCATCTGGGTCTTCAGTTATTTAAAAGAATATACCTCACAAATGATGTCTTAAGATGAAGTTTGCTCCTACAACAGTTTAATTATAAGGTGATTTACTATCCTGGAGTCAACAATATTGTTGTGGACATCTTAAACTGCCATCCAGTGGACAGGGAACCACAGAATTTGGTGTCAGAAAAGATACAAGTAGCAGCAATATCCACTAATGTCGATGAGTCAGTGGAACAAGATTTAAAAAAAGGCTCATTTGCAAAGGACTAGTAAATATATGGACCCATAATAGAAGTCCTTGATAAAGTCCAAGTAACAGAACTAAAGCAACATTACCAAATTAAGGACAATCTCTGGATATGTAAAACCTGGTATTGGACCAACCTCTCAAGATATCTGGTGCCACAGGAGCTCAGGGGGTGTCTGATTGAGCATATCTACAACCTGTGTAAACATTATGGCCCTAGGAAAACTGAGAGTGCCAAATAACATCATTTTTATTGGGAATAGATATTCTCCAACATCCTAACTAAACTAAGAGAATGGCAGGTATTCACCCAGGATAAACCAGCTAATCAATATAACACAGTGGCAGTCACACCAATATTACCAAAGGACCCAAATTAACTTTTGGTAGTAGATCATTATGGAATCTTACCAACTTTTAATCAGTTTAAGTTCCTATTTGTAACTTAGAAATATATCTCTGTATATTCAGTATGACAAGCATACTCTCAAAGTGCCCTTAAGGCCCTGCATCTGAAACAATTCATTGAGGTAAGAAAACCACATACAATCTTATCTGACCATGGATCAGCATTTACATTGAAACAATGCAGAGAGAAAATGTGATAGTATGATGTTAGGCATATTTTGACCTAAATAAGAGATTCCCAATCTAACACATGTGTTAGGGTCATGAGGGAATGAAATAGCTTGTTCAGAACATACTCAGGAAATAATCATAAATGTTAGGTAAAATTACTTATATTTGTGATGTGCCTGAACCATAATAAAAATGAGTTTACTGGTTTCATACCAAAACTTTCATTTTGAAAGACAAAACACTAGTTTATAAAAACATCACCTCCAGTGGAGCTAGAAATAGTAAATTAAAACCAAGTCCAATCCCATGCCAGAATTAATCTGGAACATATGGAAATGAATAGGAGTGTGAAAGAAAAACAAAATCCATATAATTTTAAAACCAGTGAACAGGTGTTGGTTAGAACATTGCATGTTAGAAAATTATTGGATGGGCAGTATAAGAAGTATTTTCCATGGTATGAAATGACTTTTATTATAAAAACATATTTGGGGGAAATGTTTTTTCTGTTAGAAAATGAGAAAGGAGCCAGTGGGACTTTTAATGTGAGGTCATTGAAGCCATACCATGACACAACAATAAATATACATAAAATAGAGGGGCAGTCCAAATGGTCTATGATCAACCTCCCTGAGGTTGATCCACCAGGGAAAAAATTATATAAGAAAGGAGATAAGTCCAGAGAATCAGTTAATTTGGGTACAACAAATTCATCCACTAAAAGGGTCATAATCTAAAGAATATCACTTATATATATTGTGGGGTATAGAGAATACTAAATATAAAAGAAATATATCTAGAACTCCTTAAATGATTACTCTATTTGCTTCAAGCAATGTAAGTATAGTTATTATTTTTATTTGTTATTTTATCTCATTGAGAAAATATGAAGCTTTACATATATACAGTTATATATGTGTGGGCTTCATCATTAACTGTGTATTAACCAGAGACCCTAAAGCCCAACAACAGAGAATGTACATTGAAAGAAACATTTAAATATATGCACATGGGCATAACATTGAATAAATTGTTAACATAAATAAACTTTATGAATAAAATAGGCAATTGTAGAAATTATAAACAAGCTTAAAGTGGATTATTCTATTTGCAAATGTATAAGAAAAGCATTACATCAGCAAATAAAGAAATTGGCTACAAGATTTTAACTTAAGAATTCATTAAAAAAAGGCAGTATAATGTGAATTGTTTCTATAACAATACATACAAAAGTGTAATATATTTTGAGAACTGGAAACAATAAAGGGATTGGTAGACACCAATTAAGGTAACTAATGTAAATGCAAGATAAAAGTAATAAAAATAGAGTTTTTCTTTTGTTAAAAAATTTTCATTTTATTGCTATTTATTCATTTACTTGTGTAAAGAAAACCAGACCTAGTGAAATGTATATTGTTCCAAATATGCTTGAGTAAAAAGTTTTCTCTCCTCTCTCCCAACTGTTCTCACAGTGGAGTGAGAGATGTAATCCAGCTGAAAAACCAAAAAGTATGCCTGAGTAATGTATACTTCCTGCTACTGAAAGACTATTCCCAAGGAACTTGGCACACAGATGTCTAAGATGGGAGCTGTAACAGCCATTGTTAATTGGTGATTGTGCCTTAATACCTCCAGGATTGATTAATAACTCATTGCCAGGACATGTCCAATCTATCTATACACAAATGTTTACGTTACTGGTAACATTTATATTTGTAATTATATGTATACTCTTTTATTTAAAAAGTATGTTTGCTAATTTTGCCTCAAATCCAATTAAGGAAGTTTAAAGATGTATAATGGCAATTTCTAATTTTTTCTTTTTATGTATATAGTTACATATTAGCAGATCATTAGCATACATATTGATTTACATGACTTTTTTTTGTTTTTTTAAAAGAGAAAGAAAAGAATTGTTTTTTTTTGATAATGTAGAATATATATATATATGTGTGTGTGTGTGTGTAAACTTTTATTTTACTCTTCATTATCTACTATAATAAATGTAGGGTGCTTTAAAAATCACAACAAAAGTGATTTGACTTAAAAATGACCCATCCATCTTCTCCCGCAGTTAGTGTTTGATCCTCAAAGTTTTTTTTGTTTGTTTTTAAAAGAGAGATACAGATTGCATTATTGTAGAGTTAATTCACATGATGTTTAATTGTATAACCAGAATAAGAAAGGTGTCTCTATTATAGACGTGTTTATGTTTATTATATATATTTGATTTATGTTTAATGAGTATCCATCAGTATTATTATCAATATGCATTTTGAGTCAATCTAAGTGTTGTATATATACAAACTAACTAAAGGAAAAATAAAACAATATATATAGGTAAAATATTAAAGCAGTTTTATGCACAAGTAATTTTTTTTGTACTTTTTTATATTTTATATATACTTATGTAGGTTATTTTCGGAAAATAACTAATGAGAATATGGCTGTGAGTTTAAAATCTGGGTTTGTCCATTTCAATAAGAAAATTCAACAATCCAAACCTGTAAATATCAGTGGTCCTGTTTCACTATTAATAATATATATATATATATATATATATATATATATATATATATATATATATATATATATATATATATATATATATATGGATGTCAACATAGCAATACAGAGCAGTGTGATGTTTTCTTCCAATATCAGCAATCAAGGACAGAGGTTGATATACATAAATCATGTTGAAAATAAGTGATAATCAATGGTATTTGTGATGATAAACTGAAAGTTGCCAACCTACTATGGATATCTAGAAATGATGTACTACAATTAGAAAACTGTTTATATGATCTGGAAACCATCTGAAAAGTTCACTGAAAAATTAAATGTATATTTCAAACATATATCATTGAAATATATAGTGCACATTTGCCTTCATAATAAAATTCAGTCACCAAATGAAAACAAATGGGAGTATGGTTTAGCACTGTGGAGTTTAGAGAAGAAATATGAATTTAGAGAGTTTATTTAAATGTGATGCTATTAGACCAGCTGTTCTGGAGAGTGAGATACATGAAGCTTAGACACATACAGTTTAAACAAATTCTGTTGAGTGAGTACAACTTAAATTATAAAGCTGCAATGAAGTTGTTACAGAACATATACAAAAATTCATAATCGTGGCTTGTGAAATGAATTCAAGTACTTAGATACAGGGAGCAGAATGGTTTTTTAAAACAGGAGTGAGTCATCAATCAAAACTTTGCCATAGCACGTACCAAATGCCTAAAGTAAATTTACAGGCAAGTAAAGAAGGGAGTAATAAAGAATATTGTGTCTGTGAACATAATAAAGGAAAACTACGGTATACAAAATCTATTAGATGTATATCTGTTGTCGAATAATAAATGTGGAAATAGATAGTGGAGCAGGTGTATCACTTATGTCATTAAAATTTAGACAACAATTAGCAAAATATCAGTAATAATATTCAAAATAAGAAAATTAATTTAGTGCTGACTGATGTATAAACAAGAAAGGGACTAATATCAAATAGGTGTCTGTAAAACTGAATAGACACAATAAAAATACTGCTGTGTGTGGTAATAAAACATATTTGACCAATACTAGAATGTAGCTAGTCTATGTCTCTGGGGATTAGGATAAACATAATAAGAACAGTAATTAGAAGCTGAAATAAGAAGTAAATTTCCTTGACTCTTTAACTCTAGCCAAACAGAATTAAAGAGAAAACCAGCTGATATAGAGATAACATAAAATATGCAACAAGTTGTTGTAGATCTAGAACAGTTCCATTGCACTTAAACCCCAAGTGGAAAAATCACTAAAAGATTTAATAAACAGAGGCTTCATTAGACTGTTAGAAAGGAATGCACCTGAATAATGCATATTTTCACAGTCTTAAAACTAGATGGGAGTGTTACAATATGCAATAATTATTGGATAACTATTAACAAATCATCAGTAAAGGAGCCAAGCCCATACCAAAAATAAGAGAAGTGTTAGCTGCCATGCATAGTTTTATATTGTGCAAAATTAGATTTGCAATTAGTGTTTTATCTAAATCTCTGCCACATCTGATTTGCTTATATATGCCTATAAGACTGTTTAAAATTAATATATTACCATACAAAATAACTATAGCACATAAAATTTTCCAAGAAAATGGAAAATCTTTTAAAAAGAGTAGAAAAGGCTATACTATATTTACATGTTATAATGAAATTTTTTGAAAGTGAAATGCAGTTAAATAAATGAGTATATGCTGTTTTGAAAGAAATTAAATAAGTTTGATGCTAGACTAAATATCTCAAAATGTATTTTGTCAGCAATAAAAAAACATCAGACCCATTGCAATGGACAATGGTAAATATCCAACCCAGATAAGGTCATGGCGTTAAAAATGCTCTGAAGACAACAAATGCTAAACAATTGCAGGCTTTTTTAGACTTACTAAACTTTTCTAAAGTTTCTTACAGAAAAATTCCAGCGCCATTAATGAGCATTTTAAAAAACAGATAGAAATTGTCAATTCAAAAAAAATGTGGCTATTACAAAAGTAAACAAATTATTAGCAATGGATAAATTACTCATATTTCTAGAAACATCAAGCAGTAATCTTTACAATAGGTGTTTCAGACTTTGTTAGTATGATGATTTCACATAATGATAGGAGGGGAAAGTGTCCTAACACTTACCCATTTCTAGAACACTTTCTATGGCCAAAAAAACTATAGTCAAATAGATAAGAGGGTTTTAGCAATTGTATTTATCATTAAAAAAAATTTCATCACCATGTATATAAGCAGTCATCCAAGATTTATATTAACCATAGATCCTATTGGGAGTAGTAGAAAAAATAAAAAAACGTATATCATGCCCTTCAACTTATGCTGATATGAATAAATATCCTGATTTTTATGATTATGTATTATTATACAGGCCAGAAAAAAACAGATAAAACATGATGATGCGCTCTCCCGAACTCCAGATAACAGTACATGCAAGTTGTGTAATTCTGAAAAATGAGCTACATAAATGTTACAATATCTAAAATAATTAATAGCAAGGTTGTATCTTAATGAACAATTAATGATGAAGGCTATAAATGTTTAACAAAATGCTTAGTAAAGTGCGTTCATATATCACAAGTGCATTTTGAAGACTGACTGAGTGTTGATTTCATCTGTTGAGAGAAATTGTGTACTACAGCTGCTATGCCAAGAATACTCTAGGATGATATCCAATTGATGGCTGAATATCAACAGTGACATAGAACAACCTGTAAAAAATGGTAAGCTTTCCAAGTAGCAATGAGTCTACCGCTAAACAGTTCCAGCCTTGTTCAAGTGTCATAAAAGAATAGGAAAAAGTTCAAATAAACCATAACCATGCTATTCCATGAACACATAGTAGGTAGAATATTGTTTAGCATAAAATACCAGTGCAGAAAAAGTGATAAAAGTTTTGTATAAACTTTTTTATGCATGAGTATACTAAGAAAATAGCAACTAAAAATGGCACAGGATCAGCACAATGGACATAAATGACTTTTTTGCTCTGAAGAAGATACAAAATTCACTAAAACAATCATTATACTATGAGCCAAATGGAATAGTAGAAAAGAACACATCATATTAAATGAATGCTAAATAGGATAGAAATTTCTGATATCAACCAAGATTAGTTATGAGAAAAATCCTGGCAGAATAACTTATGAAATGCAATGAGAATGTACATGTCTGCACTAATTCCAATAAATATTAAAAAGAAAGGTGCAAATTGTGAAAGTATCAACTTTAATATAGTACAGACAGTCTGAATAAGAGATACATTAAGTAAAAAATGGATATATGGAAATATGAACAGAATACTATCTATCCAAATATGTGGAATTAAACTAGGACAATATAGTGAAATGGCACATTATTCATATAAAAGTATGTTTAATTGAGTTGATAGATGTTATATATGAAAATGTACATTTAGATACTATTCAGAATATTATTTTACATAAGACTAAAGACAGATGTATCTACCAATACTGGCATAGATCTAGAAGAAAATTATTCAGTTTGAAAGATCTACAGAAATAATTTATAATGTACAGCTAGAACAAAAAAAAAAACAAATGAACAGGAATGAGAAAAAACAACTTTATTGTGACCTTCCAAAAAAAGACATATACCAAAGAAATGTTACCAAATTCACCACTTTCTTTATTTTGCTATAATATCTTGTATGAATGCAATTTATCCACTCTACATTGAACACTTTTTAGCAAAAACATTTTTATTGTACTTATATTTATGCACAATCTTACATTTTGATATTCCTGCAGTCTTCAGAGCTATGATGCAATGAACAAAATAAAATGCATATTAAATTCTGAATCTCTATTTTCTGAATCTATTTTGTACCAATTAACAGATTTTACATATTTATGTTTTGTAGTTTCTTTTACTATCTTAACAAATTTGTTTTTGTCATTAGTTTGATAGATTTGTAAACAAAGAACATTAAAAAGTGTGAGTTATAGTTACCAAATATCCCTTAAAATCGGAAATATTTGAATATCATATACTTGAAATAATTTGAAAGTTTGATTTAATGTGCAATTTAGTTGGCAGGAATGTTTAGCTATTTGGACTGCTTTCTTTCTTTATATTCCAGTTAAATGATGTGCATTAGTTTATATATATATATATATATATTGTGCCCGTCGGATTTGTATGTTCATGTAACAAGATCTAGCATCTAGGCAAAAGTACATCGAATCCAATCATGTGCAAGATACACAGGTCAGGAACACTCATGAACTCTGCCCTATTTGCCTATTTCCCAGATCTATAACATTATAAACAACAATCCCGATGACATCAACTTAATTTACTTCTCACCGCCGGCATCGGTCATCGGAGACACAAAAAGACTCATGGCTAAACTTATATAATAGAATAACTTAATAACTAGCTATATTTTATGAGAAATGAAAGCTCATGACCTAGCATATTAATTATGCATTGAGTGGAGATCATCTAGTCATATTGAGCATAAGTAATAACTTAATATTTTAACTTAACTAAAAGAAAGCAATGGTTCGAGTTTGATATATATATATATATTTAAGATTTATTAATAACAAAATTATGTTGGGTTATTTAGCCGATGTTAGCCTCGTGAGTATTATATATATATATATATGTGTGTTTGATTCATATTTAATGATAACATAAGATTTGCGGCTATGCCAATAATATATATGTGTGATTTAATGAATTGGCGCTATTGGAATACATTACTAGAATACTATTACACCCCCAGAGATGAAAAGAGCATTTACTTAATTTAAACAACAATAATTTTACCAGCAGATATTATATTTGGTTACATTCAATATTATTATTAATTGGAGTTATAGATAATTAATGCGTGGAGTGGGTAATGAATAATTATATAAACGATACTAAATCTATCGCATTAATACGTATATTAAACTACTGAAAATATGTCTGTTTAAAGAAATCATCTCATTACAGCTTATGACTATTTCTGGGTGACCAATAAGACACTGAAAGGAGGGATGGCATGTCGGCTGATTGGGTTGGTCCAAGTATGGATCCTGGAGTGTGCTTCATGAATTTTAAGAACGAAGTTGACCGATTTCCTCTGCAATGTAGACAGGGTCGGTATGAGATGAATGATGGTCACTATGTTATTATCAGGCTAGATTTTCCAGAGCGATCCCCATATATAGCATGCACATAAGACCAAGTATGTCCCCAGGGTGGTTTACAGCCTAGTTTAAGGACATAGAGAACGACGATGGGGCCCAACTTCACGGATGCCTCCATGAGAGAAATGAAGTATGAATATATATATATGAAATGGCCTTTATGCACATAATGCTTAATAATATAATATAAATATAACTCTAAAGGTTAAAGATTATCTAACATATTTATTGCCCACAAATTATGAAATATTTGGCGTAATGATGTGGCTTCATTAAGCCAAACATGGATAATAATTAAACTTAAATATAAAACTAAGCTCTTAAGATCCCCTCCCCCCTCAATCATTATGTTACTTAATATTATTCATTACTTCCCACACATTTAATAAATCTCAATTTTGGTTAATCAATGCCCTTGTGAAAATATATAAAATTATTACAAAATAAGTGGGTGGTGGTAATAGCTAAGATGGATTTTACATATATAATGTAATTTAAGAATAAAAGATAGTGCATTATTTAGGAAGGAAAATGTAAAAAAAAAAACAGATGTCAATCTGTTTTTCTACAGTAAACATAAAAATATAATTAGTTTATTTATCTAAAATCGTGAGCACCTGGGCAAATCGAATAAGACTTGTTTTGATCAAATTATAAATTATTTACCCGGTAAATGATGGGTGGGGAAATCAAAAATGAATTATATGCTTACGATTTTAGAATACTATTGGCATTTATTTTAAAATATAAATACATAAATCTTAATTGTTCCTTATTTGCCGCTTGGAAATAAAAGAAAAGGAAAAACATTTTATAGGGGGCTTAATATAGATTAGTTATATAGAGTTATATGAATACATATTTTGAAGACATTTAAATAGGTGATTAAAATATAAATATTACAGAGAAGGCAGGATTTAAAGAATTGCAAGTGGTCAAAGTTCCTTTTACCTTGCTTATTTAGAGGGAGTGATTTCACTAGGAGTCAGTCCATCAGTATTGTTTCACTAGATCTAGGGTAGCATTATTATTTGAAAAATTAGCATTTCATTTTCATTGGAAAAATACATAAAGTTCATTGGTACGGGATGCAGAGCTTGCTCATGGAAACAGCATATTAGAACAGAGGGGAAAAGGCAAAATTTCCCCTACTCACGACACATTGTGTGAGGATTAAAACTGAAAGTAGAATATGTATAATGATATAGTTATTTAGTGGTCTCTTCCTTTGTGGATTCAAATCCAGCAGTATATATACTTTTATTTTGAAGCTGTAACTTAGCAACTACTGCTGGACCTGCGGCATTTAAGCTTAAAAAGTTCATTTGGAAGTTTGACCATGATACTCTTATCTAGTAAGATGTTTGAGACAATGCAAGTTTGTTATCAGTTTCTCAAACGATTGTTTTAAAATATATCTTATGATTTTAAAACAAGCTACCGTGGACAATTTCCACTAATGGGTTTATTTTATTATTATCAATTCGTAATCTTTTACTTTAATCATTCAAAGGGTCTTCCAGGTAATTGTTTTTCGTAGTGACTTCTTAACAAGATTGCATCATTTCTGGCTACAAATTATATATGAAAAAATAATAAGTTTCATATATAATACCTTTATATATATAATATAATCTAGGAATTTATTCAGAATCTCCTACAACTGAAATATATAGATATTTTTATTATTTATGCCCAGATATACATGAGACATATTATTAAATGTAAAATATTTTTAAATTGAAATACATAACATGTTAATGTGATTTATGTTATATTACTTCAACCAAAAGAAATATATATATATATATATATTATTAGTTATGTATATATGTGCATGAAGGCGTGGTTTGAATACAGTTAGGTGGTAGGAGATTGGATGTGGGCTGTGAAGCAGGATCTGAGCATCAGATCATCTGCTTCATTATATATATATATACCGTAAACTTAAATATATTCCCAAATAACGGTAAACAATTTATAATATAATATAAATAAAAACTCATAAAGAAATATTTTCGATTATATTCATAATCATTATCAACTCAACTTTTCAAAATGGAATCATCTATTACTCATCTGGAAACACATGTTGATTTAAATATCCCACAGATTCATTAAACCCAACACATTTGCTGACTGTCTGTTTATTATCATATTTTTATACCTACTAGTAAAAACTGCCTCTTTAATTTTTCTTTTTTCATTATCTCTCTTTGTCCTAAAATTTTTTATTTTTATTTATATCAAAATCAAATTTAAAATTACAATTTCTATCATGATCATAAAAAAACAGATTCAGTATATAACTTGACTTCATTGACAATTATTATCATTACATATCCATGCATTTTTCAAAACTCTTTTATACACAAAATAAAAATTTTTAGTTGCCAAGAGAGAGATAATGAAAAAAGAAAAATTAGGCATTTATCAGTATGTATAAAAATACAAATAATAAACAGACAGCTCAGGCAAATGCTAGGATTAATGAATTGTGGGATATTTAGAATTGGATACAAAGTTTCTGATTGGTAAGAGATGATTTGATTTTTGGTGTTGAGTTGATAATGATTATGAATATAATCAGAAAATATTTCTTTATGAGTTTGTATTTATATTATATTATAAATTGTTTACCGTTGTTTGGAATATATTTAAGTTTTGTTATTGCATTATTAATATTAGCGGATGATTTGATTTTGTTGTTATATATATATATATATATATATATAACCATTAAAATGTCTGTATTTTATATCATATAATAATTCAAAGATAAATCTATTCAATACGGTCTTCAAATTTTAAATAAAATATATTCTTTGCTGGTTTAATGAATAGACAATCAGCTAATATAAAGATAACAGAATGTATGGTAAATTTGAATGAATTGAATGATGGGTAATATAGGTTTTTGTTTTGTGCAGATTTGTAGTAATTCATGGTTGATAAAGATTGTCAGTAATACAATCAAAAGTACTTCCCAGTAAAGAATATATTTTATTTAAAATTTGAATACTGTGTTGAATAGATTCGTTTGAATTATTATATATATTGTATTTCTCTATATTTATAATCTACATTCAATGGTTTCAAATATATGTAGTGCGAAACAACAATAAATCTAGAAACTAAAAAAAACGACCACATGTTTGTTAATGGTCTTATTTTAATATCTCAGACATATTTTTATTTGCATTTAATTATGTATATATGAATAATGCATGTTTTAAAAAAATAGTTTTTACCACATTTATGTGCATATGTTAAAATCGCTATAATGCTGTCTATTATGTATGAACGTATTTCTGCTGATTGAAAGACTGTGTATAATAGTTAATTGACTGTTACATTTATTATTTTTATTGTTATTACAATAATTTACTTAATGGACATTTTATTTGCTTTGCGTGTTATATATATATATATATATATTAAAAACCAAATACATTATTACTATACTAGCTATTGTATAATCAAATGATTACAAAATAATGTTTACTGTGACCAATCAAATTTCACTTTCTTATCTGGGTTAAGACAATGCAGTAATGGAGGAAAACATCATTCAAATTAAAATTGCATTAGTAAATTTGTGGCAAGAACTTTACAATTTGTACCTATATGCTCCTAATCAGGATTTTTTAAAGATATTTACATAATTGTATAGATCGATAGATTAAATTATTTAAGGTAAT